>CAUYON010092624.1:0-44082 GCA_963573935.1 Arctocebus calabarensis
AGCAACCTCAAACTCTTGGGCTTAAGCAATTCTCTTGCCTCAGCCTCCCAAGTAGCTGGGACTGCAGGTGCCCGCCACAACGCTCAGCTATTTTTGTTGTTGTTGTTGCAGTTGTCATTGTTCTTTAGCTGGCCCAGGCGGGGTTTGTACCCACCACTCTCAGTGCATGTGGCTGGCGCTGTAACCACTGTGCTATGGGTGCCGAGCCGACTACAACTTTCTTAATAGGAAGTATTTGTTATCTATTATCACATATCAAGTATTTGTTATTATCTATAGGTATCCATAGATACTCCCCAAGTTAGCAGTTTGAAATACTAACCATGCACTATATCACATGGTTTCTGTGCTGAAGAGTCCAGGAGGAGCTTAGCTGTGTGGTTCTGGCTTGGGTCTTCTCATGAGGGCTGACTAGGGCTGGAAGATGTTTCCATAATGGCCTTATTCAAACAGTCCCTGGCTAAAGAGAGTCGTCTCATTCAAGGTTCTTGTTTGTGGGGTGGCGGATATCCAAAGACTGGCCATTGCCTGAATTCAGACATCTTTGAGGCACTTTCCCAACTTCAGAGGTTCCTCAAGGGATCTTGGGACTTCGATAGAATTCAACTTCTTGCTCTGTCTGTCCTGCTTCATTCTTCCCCTCTCACTGGACCTCATCTAGATAGCACCGCCCAATAAATACACTTCCTGCTTGTATATTTCCATCACAGAGTCTGCTTCCGGGGAAACCTACACTGCATTGTTACCACTGTATGTTACTGAATGTATATAACATTTTATGGAAAATGTATTTCATTATCCTTGTGGTTGGACATAAAAATTAATTCATGTAAAAAAAAAAACAAAACAGCTATTATCTGGAGGGCTCAGCTCCTAGCTGTGTGTATCTCCTCTTAGAGCCGTTCTTATGACATTGCCACTGGTTCTTATACCTTGCCCCACCTCCACACGAAGTCCTCTCGGTTGAGGACTTCAGCTAGTGTGGAGAAGGACTACAAAACAACCCTCAATCTGGTCATTCCATGACATGTAGATAGTTTATAAGAAACATGTAGCTTTGGCCCTGATGCCAGTGAAGTACAGCTGGCTCCCAAAATAGCCTCTTCTCTTTGCTCCACCAGGAGGAGCAAATAGAAAAACCTCTGGTCCTTAAGACTTCCTAGGTGTAGGTCAAGGACACGGTTCAGGGAACACATTTATGGCTCTTGGATGGACTCTTTGTAGTCCCTCCCCACTCCCCATTATCTGCGAGGGTTTGAATGGGTCCCCTTCAAAAGTCAGATACTGAAACTTAATGGCCAGTAGAATAGTATTAAGGTGGGTGCTTAAAGAAGTAATTAGGCCATGAAGGGTCCTCCCTCCTGGATGAGATTAAAACCCCTAAAAGAGGCTTCACACAGCCTTTGCCTCCTGCCCCTTCACCTTCCATGTGAAGACACAGTATTTCTTCCCCTACCAACGTAAAACAATGAAGTACTACTGTGGAAGCAGAGAACAGCAGCCCCCACCAAAAAACTGAACCTGTCTCTGCCTTGACCTTGAACATTCCAGCCTCTAAAACTGTGAGAAATGAATTTCTTCATAAATTACACAGCCTCAGGTATTTTATTATGGCAGCATACACAAAAATACTAGCCTTCAAGGGAGGAAACAGCCACAGAGGAGTCAGGAATGGGAAGAGACCACAGCATGGTCCAAGCTTTCTACTCAGTCCAACACGCACGGAAAGGGTACAGAAGCAATTGATGTTGGACAGGCCAAGGGTCTCAAAGCCCCCTTTGCTCACAGACTTTGTACATTCTGCATAGAGTTTTTGCCACTTGTTTTGTCCCCAGCTGTTGGAAGTTTCATGCAAAACAGAGAACTCATTCCATGCCAACTCTCCATCATACCAGGAGGAGGGTTTCGTCCACGTGGCAGCCCAGCTCTGCATTTTGCAAGTTGTTTGTCTTCAGGTTTCCCCAGAAGTAGATCCCACAGCAAGAATTTGAGTGCAAGTTGGTTATCTGGGAAGCAATGTCAGGAAGTAAAATATATCAAAGTGAATGAGAGGAATAAGAGGGAGCAGATAAATGTAGTATTATTAAATCAGTTACTGCCTTTAGCAACTGGAGTTTAATCTTGTCAAGAAATGCCTAGAAATACAAAAAAAAAAAATTACAGTAATTCTTTGCCCAATGGCAGAATTAGATAGTTATCCACCAACTCCCTCTTCCTTATGGATTGAGAGCTACCACCCGGGTATAAACTTTGTAAAACTTCTGGTTTCCCCTGCTTCAGGGCCAAATACCATGCTCCCCCAGGAAAGGGAGCTAATAATGTGCTCAGGACTGAAAGGCTGAAAAGCAGAACTTCCATTGCTAAATGTAGGATAGCCCCAGGCACACTAGCACGGGTCCATTGGTAAAGGCAGACTTCTTCATGCTGAAGTTAACGCCACAGTGATTCAATCTGGGCAGCAGCAGCTGGATCCTCAAGTGAACTTAGAAAGTTGGAAATGTTTTCCTTTCCTTTACTTTCCACCTGAACCTCCTCCAAATACAAAAGCCAACTTAACAATTCCTTGCTTCAGGTATGTTAGCAGGAGCTGGAAATTGAAGCAGCCAGCAGTCAATGTCTCTTCCTATAGATTTTAAAGGCCTAAGTCTGTTGGAGAAAGCACACAGGTGCCTACAGGGAAGAGGACAGAGGGAGAGGAGGAAGGAATTCTGAGACAAAATCATCAGTTCCCTGTATTAGCAGGCCTTTGTGTCTGCTCAATGGCAGAACCCATGGAGATGGATTCAGCCAAAGGAGATTGCGTTCTAGGCATGGGAAATATTACTTTCACGGAGATAACAATCAACTTCAGGAAGGCCGAATATCAAACATTAAGATTTAGTAATGTATGCTACAAAGAAAAAAATCAAAATGATGCAATACTGCTGAGAAGAAATCATATCAGAAAGGTACCTGTACCCTTGTGTTTATCTCAGCATTATTCACAACAGCAAAGTTATGGAAAGAGTGTTAAGCATCCATCAATAGATAATTGGATAAAGAAAATGTGTATGTATATTATGGAAAAATTAACTCATTCATAGAAAAGAATTGTGTCTTTGGTGGCAACTTGAGATGAACTGGAGGCCATTATCTAAAGTGAGATAACTCACAACCAGAAAGTCAAATACATGTTCTCACTTACAAGTGAGAGCTAAAAAGTGTGTACATGTGGACATTCAGATGGAATAAGAGACAACGGAGATGTGGAAAGATGGGAAGGAAGTGAGGATTGAGAAATTACCTAGTGAATACTTTGTACTTTATTCAGGTGATGGTTACACAAAAAGGCCTCTATCTGGGTAGCAAAACTTCAATGGACTCTTAAATCTATAAAAACAAAAGACAAAGGGATAGGGATTACTTCATGTTGTGAAGACCTGAAGGCTTCTCAAAGAATATATTTAAGCTTTGGGCAGCGTCTATTACTCATAGGAGTAGGCTGTTGGCCCCATATGCCAGAGGTGGTGGGTTCAAACCCAACCCTGGCCAAAAAAAAAAAAAAAAGAATATACTTACGCTTAGAAATTTCGTGAATGAAAAGAGCCAGTCACAGGAAGATCTGGTCAGACGGCCAGTAGACAGAGGACATCCCTGGGCCCTTCACTTGCACAAGGCCTGGAACCATTCCACAAGCCTTGGGGAGAGAAAACAGCTCCTATAATGACTGAGACTCATATTCTTATCAGCTCAGTTGGATAGAAATGCAATCAAAATAAAGTTGCTTTAAGGATAAAAGACAGGGTTATGTTTTGCACACCTGAACGTATGAACTGCTCCACTTAATAGAGAAAGCAGATTGCATATAAGAAATGTGAAAACAGGCCAGGCCTGGTGGCTCATGCCTATAATTCTAGCACTCTGGGAGGCCAAACAGGTGGATTGCCTGAGCTCAATGGTTTGAGACCAGCCTGAGCTAGAGCAAGACCTCCTCTCTAAATATAGCTGAGCATTGTGGTGGGCACCTGTAGCCCCAGCTACAAGGGAGGCTGAGGCAAGAGAATCACTTGAGCCCAAGAGTTTGAGGTTGCTGTAACCTACGATGCCATTGCCCCCTACCAAGGGCAACAAAGTGAGACTCTATCCCAAAAAAAAAGGAAATGTGAAAACATTTAGTGATATTTATTTAAGCACCTACATACTAACCTAGCTACATTTTATGCAATCCTCACCAAAACAATATGAACTTAATGTAAGTTTCTCCAATTCACATGAAAAGAAAGTGAGGACCAGAGTTGGAAAGGAAATTCACACAGCTATTGAGAGGCGCATTTGTGGTTAACAAATAGTGACTTTCTCTATTAAAATCCATTCTTGTTTCCCCCATTGGCCTCCCTCTCTTCAAATCAGCAAACCTGTGTAGACTCCAGGTTCCTTGGACTTACTGTGTACTCATCTCATCTTTTTAAGCACTTACTATGTGCAAGGCTCTGTATTTTGGGCACCAACCAGAGCATGTAATTACATGAACGTGATGTAGCTCCTAGCTACAAAAGAGCTTGAATGCGGTAGTGTAGACATTCACAAACACCAATAATTTCTTTTTTAAATTATGAATGAAGGGTAAATCTGGGCATGCAGGCAGGTGGTGGGAAGTTGATGTGCTCAAAGTGAGTGTGGACCACCATGAGTGAGCTAGCCAATTTCCATGCTGACTTAGAGCCATGTGGAAACTTTCTCCCAGCTGACAGTGTCCACAGGACAGCTGTTTTGGGTCTCAGAGTCAGAGCAGACTGTGCCAGAAAGCTGGTTTTCCACATGCACCCTGCAGTGCGAGGAGAATTGAAGTGATCCTCCAGGGCCACTCCCAGTGGCAGGAGGAGGGTCCCTTAGGCTTAGTCTAACATTTGAATCCCTTTTGCTCTGACTCCAGCCACCGTTTCCAGCCTTACTCCTGCCCTTCTTCTCCTTGAATCCTAGTTTTCAGACCAAGCTAGTTTTATACTTCTCCATAATGGTGCCCTAAATTATCTCTTTTCCATGCCTTTTCTCTTCTATTAAAACCAATCTGTCCTAGTTCCTAGAAAAGAAGACGATGCTGAAATCCCTGCAGTCAAAGCAAAGCCGGGATTGGGGAGAGGATTGTGACCTTAAACTCAAAACACATAGACCAGATTTCAATCTCCTGCAATGAGGCTCACAAGCTACATGCTGGGGGGAAAAAAAAACCTTCACTGTCTCTGGACCTCAGTTTCCTCATCTGCAAAATATAAAGTAAGCCCTGCCTACCTGGCATAGCAGCTGCAAAACTCAAGATAATGATTGTAAAATGCTTTGCAAATTGTGAAGCAATCCCTTATGCATGTTCTTACTTAGGCAAACATAAGGGATTGTCATTGGTATTCGGGATCTTCCTAAGTGATGTGTTTTTGCAGGAGTTTGGCTAGAAACATGATTAAGATACGTCTCAGCTGAGACTGCAGCTTCATCCAATAGCCTCAAAGGGGGAGAACGGGCCTTTTGTGATTGTTTTTTACAGAGCTGGAAGCATTTCAAAGCTTTGGATTTTTTTAAAAGCCAACTCTGCTTACTTTGCATTCAGTCTGCTTCCACCAGTGCCTAAGAAGCACTGCAAATTTGCAGTTTCAAAGTTGATAGTTTAAAATAAAAAGATGTGCCTTCTAAAAGAAAAGGTTTAGAATTTGCAAAGACAGCCTGTTATCACTGACGATACTGATGAATTACATTGGAAAAGGGAATTGAGGGAGCAATTTTGGTTAAACAGGAAGTTTTTCTAGGCTGATAGTGAAGTATAAAGCTTTCTCCTTGACTGTTGGAAAAATATAACATAGATCCAGTTAATCAATCAATGAATGCTTTAGCAAACAAATATAAACCAGAAAGCAAAACTAACCCCAAACTTTCAGGAGAATATTCTTAAGTGTCAGACACTGGGGATGGAGCAGGTAAAGGGTGTTGCGGTCATTGTAGGGCCTACTGATTTCAAAGTTCCTTTGAGAGAGGCCACATTGGAGGAGAGTGGGTAAAAGTAGGGCATTCCTCGTGCATTAACATATGCAAACCTGAAACTCAAAAGCAATAAAGGGAGCTGGGATACAAAGATGGCAAATGTTGGCGTTATAGATGGATTGAAATCCTGGGAGTAGAGAAGGCATACGAAGGGAAAGGGTGCCAGCAACTAGGGACAGAAAAAAGAAGAGTGTCCATCCAAGAAGGCTAGAGAGGAGCAGTGGAAAAGGTGGTAAGGAAGTCAGGGAAGAGGAAACAGAGGACCAGTGGCCAACAGAGATACATTCTGAGAACTCAGCTCTTCACTGGGCTCAGCACTGTGAAGGCAACGCCCGTGAGAGCCATTCTGGGGACCATAAGGCAGAACCAGATTGCAATGGATTGACGAGGGAGTGAAAAATGAAGTGGAGACAGAGTATTGACCAACTTTCAGGAAATTCAGCAGTGAATACGAGGAAGGAAAGAGATCAGTATTTGAGGGGAATGTGGGCTCCAGAGTGAGTGTCTTTTTATAAATTGTAAGAGATGGAGGTGTGTGTGATTACTGATAACAGGGAGAAGTTGAAAATGGAGAAAAAAGGGGTATAAGATTTCTAAGAAGAAAAAAGAACACAGAAACCAAAATATAAATCAGCTTTTCCTATTGAGTCTGATAGCCCAGGGAGGAGATAACACCTGCCCCAAGCAACCTAGTCGGTGATTTTCAACACTGGTGTGCTGCAAGAGGATATTAGGTGTATGCCATGAAAAATTTTAAAGATCATTAAGGACATTTTCACTAGACTGGTTATCAGAGCTCAATTTATAATCACCAAAATGTAGAAGCAATTAAATGGGTTAACAAGCTGTGGTATAGGTACACCATGGAATATTATTCAGCCACTTAAAAAGATGGAGACTTTACATCTTTTGTACTAACTTGCTTGGAGGTGGGACACATTCTTCTTAGTAAAGCATCACGAGAATGGAGAAGCAAGAATCCAATGTACTCGATTTTGATATGACAATTGATGACCCAGTACATGGTGGGGGGGCAGGGAATGGCAGAGCAGAGAGAGAAGGAGGGAGAGGGTGGGAGGTCACAGTGTTTGGCACATCTCTTGGGGGGAGGAACACATTTATAAGACAGACTTTGCCTGACAAATGCAATTAATGTAACCTGGATCTTTGTACCCTCAATGAATCCCCAACAATAAAAAAAATCATTCAGTTATTTTCAAAAGAAGTTCAAAGCATAATATGTACGTTCTTTTTCTGATCAACATAATTTAAGTGTGCTGCAGAAGTTTAACTATAGGTTCCACTGTATTGTGAGATAAACAAGGTTGAAAAGCCCTGGCCTAGAGGGTGCGTAGATTGATCCAGGTAAGGAGAGTGGATGAAAGTAGGACATTCCTCGTGCAATGCTCTCCTTCAGTCTCTCTGCTGGGGACTCTCAAACGTCCTTGGATCAAGTAGGAGTTGCACAGAGGTAACATTCTGGAAGCCTGTGATTTTTTTTCTAAACCCATTTTTGCAAATAAAATATGGGTTTGCTTACACTAAGCTTATATTGTGTATCTCCACCCAAGGTCTATTTCTCCTCTGAGTTATTTCCTTTAGAAGATGTGCAGCCTGTGAGTCTTAATTCCCAGGTGTCTGCAGCCATTTATATAATGCAATGGGTTGCCTACTCCTCTGTCATATTTCCTTTATATTTTGTAAGTGAATAATTTCTTTATAATCACAGTGATGCCTAATTAGAACCTGTCCATCTCAGCTGACAGTGAGAATGAGGCCTTTTTGGTGGTCAGGTTCAAACTCACTTGATGAAAGACATGTTTTTCAATGGTGAGAAGTCAGGGGTCAGGTCTCAATAGGAAAGGAAGCTTAAGATGGAAAATATTCTGTAAGATGCATTGTCCACAAAGAAAAGTAATCAAAGGTAAAAACTATTTTTTCGATGTTAATTGTTTTACACTAAAACTATGCATAAAGAAATTTAATTCACTAATGCATAATAGCACAAGACACAAACTCTAGTCATCCAAATGTTTGTTGAATTTAAGCAGCATTTTTCACTAATCATAATTCTTTAAAAATACCAGTAGTTAAAGTTAGTAAATGTAGGGTTCTATCAGCATCTTCAGTTGTTCTTGATATCAGGGTAAAATAGGAAAATTCTTATGGAAATAATCTGGAACTATGAACTAAAAATGTGCATCTATTTTGACCTAGTAATTCTTAAGGAAATTTACTTTATAAAAATCTAAAAGATATATACGTATACCTTAGATTGAGTCAAGTAACCATTGAACGAGTAAACTGGGAAGAAAAAATGATACACATTTTAGCTCATGTACTCCAAATGAAAGAAGTATCTTCTTTCCATAACTCCATTTCTGACTCTGACACACATTTTTCCCAGGGTTCAGGACATTTGATCTGTTGTTTGGGTTTGCCTGAATACAGAGTTCTATCAGGGCTCCTGGACTGTAGAGAAGGTAAAACTTCATGGGGTTGGGAAGAAGTCACTTCAGTTACCTGTCACTCCACCCTCACGATGCTATTTCTGTGTCATCCATAGCAAAGGGATCATTGATATGGCCCAGCCCTCTCCTCAATGTTCCTCACTACCCAAGTCCCCTCTTAGCCCCTCTTAATCAGGTCTTGTCACCTTCCTAGTTGTCAGCCAGGATAAAGACCTTGGATTCCCACATTCTTAGTACTATTCTTTGGAATACAGTTTTTCGTCTCTTGTTGCAGCCCATATAGCCTCTGGCTAGGAGGAGGGAGAGTTATAAGAAATACCTGTGTAGCTCAATAATGGAACACCTGGGTGGAAAGGGCATGGAGAGGGATTTGGTTCTCCTAACAAGCATGAGAGCTCGCGAGATGAGAGCAGTGGGGAATTGGCCATCTCTGCACCTGTGGTGTTGAGAGGCACAAGATCAGCCTTATATGAGACTGGAGGAGCAGGCAGTCGGGAGCATGCGCATTCTATCACGGACCTGCTTACTCTGACTCTGTCTCCTCTCCTGGCTGCAGAATGTCAGCACAGTGTCTCTCTGCTGAAGATCACCAAGCTCTGCTAAAGACTAAGATCTATCTATCTAAGAAGACTGCTTTACTCTCTTTAAGTTTCTCTCTCTCTCTCTCTCTCTTTCTCGTAGACAGCCCTCAGGCACCTAAGAAAAACTGTACGTGAGCAAGGTAACTTAGTGGTCCGCATCCGGAATCTGCTTAAGCTGAACTGAGACCTGGCTATTCATGGGCCCTGGCAAGTGGTGTCAAAAGTGACATAATTGCTAAGTCATGGAAGAAGCCCAAAAGCCCATCAACCCACAAATGGATTAATAAATTGTGGTACATGTATACCATGGAATACTATGCAGCCTTAAAGAAAGATGGAGACTTTACCTCTTTTGTGTTTACATGGATGGAGCTGGAACATATTCTTCTTAATATAGTTCACTCTTGAAGCCCTTAGCCACTCTGTAAGAACTGACAACCCGAAGCACCACGTTGTGAGGAAGCCCAGGCCAATGGAGAGGCTATTTGTCCATGCTCAGGGTGATAGCTACACCTGAGCCTAACCTTCAAGCCAGGATAGCACAAGAGGCAGCCATGTGAGTCAAGTCCTAGTAACTCCAGATGATTTCAGCCCTTAGCTTTCCAAGTTACCCAGAGGTTATGAATCTTCCTAGCTAATGTTCTATACAATGTGGAGCAGAGAAAAGCCATTCTTGCTGTATTCTGTACAAACTGCTGACCCACTGAACTCACGAGCACAAACTCGTTGCTATTTTGTGACACTGGATCTGGGTAGTTTGTTACACAGCAATAGCTAACTGTAACAGAATCTTGGGGTCTTAACACAGGCTCTTTTCTGTCCCTGTCATGCTTTCTCTGCATTATTTGTGACCATTCTTTAGGTCTTTTTTTCACCTCCTCTAAATGCCAATGTAAAGTGTCCCCTTTCATTGTCTTATAGGGCCCTGTTTTCCTTCAGAGGGCCCACAAACATTTATCACTATTTAATTGTTTCTTATTATTTATCTGTTCAGTTTCTGCCTCTCCCATAGTATGGCTTGCTATTTAAGAGCAAGAACCACTTTATTTTTTTTTTTACCCTGCATAAATATGCTTTCTGTGTTCATAATAGGAGACTGTGGAATATCATAGCCCATAAATAAGTGACTGTATGTTCAGTACCACTCTGTTCTTACTAAAAAAACAAACAAACAAAAAACTCATTAAAAGCAGACTGATGGGATTTAGGAAGAAATGCAGTCAAGTTGAAATAGTACACTTTTATTGTTTGCTTGCTCTTGCCAGCTCTCCTCTGGGAGCTAACAATGAAGGGACAACCAAGGAAACCCAAATGCATAAATATACTTTCCAGAGTACAGCACCTTTGCAACTCACAATAATCTGTTTGGCATAGTCAGGTATTTGACAACATAAGAAACTGCTGAAATTACTGGGTTAAAAATGCTAACTACTATCTACACTTGTTGGATAGGACTGAGTTTCCAAGCTCTCCAGATTTTAGCAAACTTGGTAGATTGACCACTTGGGAAATCAACATGCCAAGAGGACTGTAGAATCTAAGGACAGGACTGGAGAGCCTAGATCCAAGGGCAGCATTCCCCATATACAGCAGGGAGGGCCAGCAGACCGTCACTGCAGGAGACAGTGGCATGGCTCTCATCAAGTCCAGCTTCACAGTTTCTGACCTGAGAGTTACTTTCTTTTGAAATAATACTTCCTTGGGGGCCTAAAAGTTTTACTTTTGGGGGGCCAATTCTGTCATTATATTCACAAGTTATACATTGCCTCAACCTTTGATGTAGGCGCCTCTGACAAATTCTGAAAATGATATCTGTATTGGATTCTATGAGTGGGCAAGTGTGAATACAAACGTGGATGAAAGGAAACAGAAATAACGAAAATGTGACTAATGTGGCAATGTAGGTTAGAAAACTGACTGACTTTCCTCAGACATGTCACTTCAAACCCAGACTATGTCAAATTAGAAACAAGAAACCGCGGATTAGATTCCTTTGCAAGTTTGCTGATCTTACAGATGCCCTGACAGAAAAAGGGCTCTGAGATTAGGGATGTAATCATCTTGGGCAATCAAAAATGTTTTTAGTACTCTATAGAGAACATTGGTCTATAGAAAGTCAGAGAGAGGAGGAAAGGTCAGGAAACTCCTCTGGTGACTGATCATACACTGGAATAGAGTGGAATGTGCATCTGGACTGTTTAGCAGGAACCTGGATGGTAGGTAAGGAGAACAAGTGGAAACACCCATGTGTGGACTTTTGAAGGGGGGATTCTTTACAGGAGGTGATCTTCTCTCAAATTCGGCTGATTTCTGTCTAGAAGCTGTGAGATAGGATCTCAGGCTCTTTCAGGCACCACAGGCCCAGCCTTTGGGTTCATGGCCTGTAGGCTTTGGTACGCCATCCCTAAACCTCTCCTGATTTGTCATCTTGGCTTTGCAAGCCATGATATATGTGTGAGGGTATGCTTAACTTCTCTTTCTGAGTCTGGAATCTTTTTAAATGTTATATGTATGTGTGTGTGTATATATATATATTTGAAACCATAAAGTTCGTGTGCAATGTAAATAGTTGTAACTATTAACTATTGTATCAACTATTCAAATTGCATATGAACTTTATGGCTGTCCTGTATATATTTTATTATTATTATTATTATTATTGTAGAGACAGAGTCTCCAGTATATTGCCCTTGGTAGAGTGTCATGGCATCACACAGCTCACAGCAACCTTCTGCTCTTGGGCTTAGGAGATTCTCTTGCCTCAGCCTTCCCCATAGCTGGGACTATGGGTGCCCACCACAACACTCAGCTATTTATTTGTTGCAATTTGGCTGGGGCCGGGTTCGAACTCGCCAGCCTTGGTATACGGGGCCGGCTCCCCACTCACTGAGCTACAGGTGCCAGATTAATAGAAGCATACTTACGGTTAGGTTACATTGTTTAATAGTAGTCTGTGGCCTTGACCTCATGTTCTGAAATCCTAATAATTGATTTTAATACTATGGCTCTTCTTGGTTCCATTCCTTATTCTTTCTATTTAACTTTTAGAGGTTTTCCCACTGCTATTGGTTATGGTACATATGACATCAAAACAAAACCTGTAGATTAAAAAGAAAACTTCTGAAGCAAATCGTAAGTATTTGATATTGTATAAAATAAACTTCTAAGCATTAAACACATTATCTCATTTTCAGGTAGCATGTGTGACTGCTTGCTCTTAAATCATCTCGTGTCCTGTCTATTGTGCACAAATCCCTAAAATATCTTACTTTTTTTTCTTGGGGTGTGGGGAAACATTTGACAAAAGAGAATCATTTGAAGTAAACCATATTGAGTGATTTTTCTTGTGTGCCCATCTCATATCTATATAGTCTATAATGAAATGAATTAAAGGAATAAAGTCCCCTTTAAGATGTTTTTTCCATTGCCTAAAAAAATTTCTGAGATTCCTTAGTATGAATGGTCTAGTGAGAGGCATATTTAATGAAATCAGGATAAACAAAAGCACATTTTGTTAACTGGTGATAGCTTAGAAAGAAACAATGGGAAGTTGCAAGTAGTGAGAAAGAACATCTGACTTTAAACAGGAGTTGAATGGACATCTGGATTTTTTTTTCTGTATAAACCTCTAGGGAAACTATTAATAAAATCTTTGGGTAATTCACACTGGGAGAGATAGTTAATATGTCAGATGACATATCAAAAAATCAAAAAGATCTTGAAAACCACAAAGGAAAGTGTTGAAACTAATGAAGAGAAAATACAAAATCTTGCACTTAAACTTGGGAAAAATTCTTCACAAATTGTCATTTCATGTGAAAAAATATCTGAATGTTTGATTGTCCTCTAGCTGTAATTAAGAAGAGATATAACATCTAAAAAAACTCTCACAACTTTTGGCTGTCTTATAAGTACAGATCTTTCAGAACCATCAATAGAGGCTACTGTACCCAATCCACAAGGCTCAGATCATATCTCTATATTCAACCTTGAATCTAAAAGTAGCATCGAGTAATAAGCTGTATGGTGAGATGGTGACCCGCATCTGGCAGTGTCCTGAAAATAAAGTTAAAAACAGTGGAAGGATTTGTTGGTATACATCAGAAAAAGAAAAGACTTAGGTAAAAATATGAATGTTCTTTGCTAATATTACAAGAAACATCAAGTAGAATAAAAATCAGACATTTTAGGTAGTCATAAAAGAGAGGTCCAGAATGCACAGAAGTCACTGAGAAGAAGTATTCAGGTTCAAAATTCTCAATTCAATAACAAGTCTGCCTACCTATAATGGTCTGAGCATCAGGAATGTAGAAATTAATGGGGCTTACTCTGCATTGTCAAGGTTATAATTAGGATGGGGAATAACTATTCCATGAGATAGTTAAAGGAAGAAACAGTCAAGCTAGGGAAAGCATCAGGGAAGAAGGTCTGCTTGAATCTTAAAGAATGACTACGTCCTTGTAGAAGGATGGAATATGGAACAGGGTGAGTCTCACCAGCTAAAAAGGTGACAGCAATAAGCCAGAGGGAGTCAATGACAGTGACAGGAAACTTGGAAGAGGGAGAGTGAATAGGATTTGATGGCTGATGAGGTGTAGGAGGCATGAACTCAGAATGATACTGCAGATTTGCACTGAGATGCTTAGATAGCTGATGGCAAAAATTTAGTGGGTTGAGAGGAGAAGACAGATAATTCAATATTGGATAAACTGAACTTGTAGTAGTTCAGAGATATCTTGATAAAGATGTAGAATGAGAAGATGGAAGTGAGAAAATGCTCAGGGCCAGGATGTAGATTTAGGGCCCATCAGTTTCTAAGTAGTAATCAAAGCCATAATCTGGGTTGTGATCAAGAAGATATCTCTACATGATGAATCTGTCTAGGAATAAAAATGTGGTGATGCCACAAATTTGAGGTCAAGCAGAAAGGATATTATATCAGCTAAAAAGCATAGACATGGTGCTGTTCTGGTGAATAATGCACATGCCTGAGCTTGGCAATGATGGATTCTATGAGTTATGAGATCATTACCTCCTACAATTCTGTGACAATGAAAAGCAGTGAAGGTGGACTGATTCTTGAAGGAAGTTTTATAGTTATGATCCTATGATCATGTCTGCTTGTCACTGCTGCATATCTCCAATCCCCACACATTTTCATATATATTTCAGAGTCAGTCTGTCTCTAGATGTCTCAGCCGCTCTGCGTCCCTCTCTCCCAAGTCAAAAGCAGCATGCTTGAATTAGTCAGGACTAGCCTCTGCAACTCTTGAAATTCCTGGTGTCCTCACCAGTATCTATAAAACACTTGCATGAGTCTTAGGCAACTAGAAAGGGGAGAGCTTCTTCAGTCATTATGTAATATGTCATCCATTAAAAGATACTGCCAGTCTATTTGTGATTAATGGTCAACACGAAGGAGTGTTCCCACTGCCTTGTTAAACAAGACACCTTCATTTTCATATGTAGACACAGCCCAGTATAGTAAAAAGGAAGCAGAGTTCAGATTAGGATAAGGGCTCCAAATCTAACTTACTACTAGATCTATTTTTTCCTCTGTAAAATGAGAAAGATATATAAGTCATAAAGCTGCTCTGGTCACTAAATAAAATAATGAAGGGGAAAACACGTGAAATAATGCATGACATCTGGTGGACTCAATCTCAAATGGTAATTATTATTTCTAAGTTTATTTTGAAAAACTTATTTTTATCTGCCCTCACTGTGTGCAAAAATCTTTATCTAGCCTTTAGAGATACCTCTAAAGGCTAGATAAGGATAAAGGACTTTAAAGCAAGAAACCAAAACAAAACAAAATAAAACAAAAAACTTTGGGTTATTCAAAGGATTTTCATGGTACTGATAAATGGGTCTTTTGTCCAACATAGATTTCCTTGATCACTTCAATGCTCATTACAGGAGTGCCTTTGTTCTATTCTCTCTTTTACAGTTTTGTTCCTACAACAAAGAAAATCAAAGCACCCAAGTTCAATGAGATGCAGTGCAATGCAGATCTAACTACATTGAAACAAAGAGTCAGAACCCAGAGACTCTCTAAATTTGCTCCCCTTGCTTGGCCAGTCAGTGCAGCGTGTGGGAAATATGTTATCACGCATGCCACCTGTGCTGGAGCATCACAGGACAGAGTCAGGTGATCGGGAAGGTTTTCTTGCATCAGCTTCTTTGGAGATGGACAAACCTAGACAGTGTCCTCAGAGCCCTTGTCTGCTTGCTAATCACACAGACTCAAAAGAAGTCAACAAGTTCTGAAAGACATATCGGCTCCCAAAAT
Source organism: Arctocebus calabarensis (assembly GCA_963573935.1). Classification (NCBI taxonomy): domain Eukaryota; kingdom Metazoa; phylum Chordata; class Mammalia; order Primates; family Lorisidae; genus Arctocebus; species Arctocebus calabarensis. The sequence continues at coordinate 15,354 of CAUYON010092624.1, forward strand.
TAATAAACTCCTGAAAAACAGAGTCTATTTTTTTAGGAGGTGAAGAACAGGGTAAGTACACAATGGATTAGGATGGGAAGTCTGAGGAGTATTGCTTCCATGGGCAGTATTTTATTGCCAGAAGGGCAGAAACTACAAAGCTTTGAGTTAGTAATAAAAATAAAATAACAGCAACAATAACCTTCAACACCAGCACCACAATAATAATTATAATGTGCGTTCATTCAGCCAAGTAATCATCAAATTTCACATTAAATTACTGTGCCAGCAGGCACTGAGGAGAGACTGTTGGCACAGTCTCAGTACAAAGGAAACCATTAGACATATAAAAACAACTATGGCATTTGACACCTAAATTGTGCACATACACACACACACACGCACACTTTCAGAAGACGGAGGAATAATTGATGGCTGGATGATCAGGAAAGGCTCCGTGTGGCAGGCAGCAATGAGGAGTAGTGAGGAGCAACTGTGCAAACAGAACATGACATGAACTAGTGTCTGGAAGGCACAGAAGGGAGATACCAAATGGCTGAGGGAGGAAACAGCAAGTGATACTCTTTGCCTGCCACAGGGGGTACCCAAAGCCAGGAGAAAACAGGGGAGCAGGTTACTGAGGGACCTGGATGCTAGGCTAGGGAGATGTGCCTTTCCTTTGCAGTTCAGTTGATGAGAAGTGATCTGTTCTTAAGCAGGGAAATAACATATGATCAAAGGGGCAGTGTAAGATTAACCTAGAAGTAGTGAAGCTACCCTGGGTCCTTTCATTGCAATGAAATAGGGTCTGTATGAATATATTAAGAAACAAACAAACAAAAATAAATAAATAAAATAAGTAAACAGAAAAAAATAATGGCAATTGTGCAGAATGGATTAGAATGAGAAGAAAAAAAACAGAAGTATGGAGATCAGATAGGAAGCAGGTGGAAGAAATAGTCCTTGAGCCTATAATTTTTGAATATGTGAACTTTGAGTTGTTTCTGTGATATATGTGGTAATTTTGCTCTAATCATCTGTCTCTGCTCACTTTAATCGTCTATGCACAATGGTACAAGTTTGCACAGTGGCATTCTATACTCCCAGGAAAGAGGCATGGAGACTGGGCCACACTGGGCTCAAACTCACACTCGAGTCTCCACATTAAGGCCCTGAGGCAACCAAGGACCTGGCCAGCTATAGATCACATGATGAAATAAAAAAGGGTGAGGCTGCAGCAGATTTTAGGGAAGTGGATCATAGTTAACCTAGGAAGAGGAGGCCTTAGAACTACTTAGAACTACTACTAGTCTATCCTTTGAAAAAGAATTAAGAGCATGAGGAAAAGTATTAACTTTCAAATTTCTGACTGAAGGAGCTCTGGAATGGTGCTTTGTTTTTTCTGTTTCCTCTTTTAATATGCCACCAGGTGTCCAACTGTTCTTGAACTTTGCTAGTTTGCTTGTAAACCTTTCCAGAAGATTATCAAAATGTGATGATGAGTTCTAGTCATCCTGAAATGAATCAGCTAATTAATTTAATTTTATGTTTGGGTATATTGCTTAGTTCAATGAAGTTACTATGCCAATCACATCAGAATAAATCAACCATATTGTTACATAATTCTTTTTAATAAACAGAGTTATAATTATACGAAGGCAATTCTGAGGATGCCATATGCTACAAAGCTGGGAACCTAATTTATTTCATTGATTTGGAGAGACAAATTCACTCATGTGTAATAACTTTTATCATCCAAAATTTTAAGTCTTATTGAGTTATAAAATTTAAAGTCTCTTGCTTGCTTTATAGATCATAGTAAGAACTAGTTTACAATGGAGCGTGAGAGGGAAAGGAGGGCATGTATTAGATCTGAGTACAGAGTGTGTGAAGCCACACTGCAAAGTCTGCTACAGCAGTGTAGAAAACAAGCTTTGGTTGCTTCTGCACCTTAGCGCAGCCACTAGAGTGGAGATGAGAATGTGGAATGATTGGAGGAAAATATGCCTTGAAAACAGACCCTTAAAATGGAGAACCATATTGGGACAATCCTCTTGCTTCCCATCTCCATCCATGTTTTCCTAGCAAGTAACAGGTGCTAAATCAACTCCTGGTGCAAATGACTTATTTTAAAATGTAACCGAACAGAAACTCCACTTAACAGGTCTGAGAAAGGGAATGAAAATACCTTAGTCTGGCAACCTGTCAAATCGTCCAGAAAGGCTGTTGACTTTTTGTCTTTGTGGATGGGATGCATGAGCATCGAGGGGAGTTAGTCTATGGCTGAATGACATTCAGAGGCAGTTACTGTCTCTGGCTAAGAGCATGCTAGAAGAGGTATGAGCATCTTTGGCCCAAAAGATGGGATTCTGGATGACCTCACACACACTTTAGCCACTCAGACAGGGCTGAGCTTAGAAACGCTGGTGGAAGAACGTGAGGCCCAAGTACTGGAGAACTGCTAGGTTTGCCTTCTCTTTGAAGTGCTTTTAGAGAATGCTAAAAAGCAGAAGTCTTCTCTCATATTTTCCCCTCATGTTTCTCACTAATGTAATGAAATTGATTGGTTCGGACATCTCAGTGATTTCAGGAAGAGATACACAATTTTAAATTGTGGATAGCACCTCTTATCATTTAACTAATTTCCCAGTCTACAAAAGCAGCTCCACTCATAAGCCCTACCATGAAATAACCTAGAGACAAATTCTAATTTAACTAGAAAAAAAAGCTGGTAAGACAGCAGAAGTAGCAGAAATTGATGTGAAAGCCAGGTGCTTAGTAGATTATGTACTTTCTGTGGTGGTTACGTCTGAGTCTATTCTGGAAACTGCTAGAAATAACGGCTTATCACCTACATTGGCTTCTATTTCCTTCCTGCACTTAATTAGATGCAGAATAGACGGAAGTAGAGGATCCCCAAAGCGGAGAAAGACCTGTGTTGTATTCAATTTGGGCATTAATGTTAGCACAGTAAAATGCACTATTACTAATTCATGGTTACACTTTCCACAAAAGCAAGCATATTGTTCTCCATTTAGTGGGCTTGCTGAGTCAATCCCATGCCATCATTAGCCCATGAAATTAGCCAACTGTCAGTGTTCCAAATTAAAGAGATCAACACAAAATTTGGCTCAAATTGAATGAATTCGTTATGAAGGTATTAATCCCAAGAATAATGGCTCAGAATACATCTTGTTTCATTGATCCTCAACAGCTCCAGATCTGGAGTCTGACAGCCTCACTGACATGAGCTCTCTGAGCTGACAGTTGACTCTATCTTCAAGGTACTTCACTGTGGTGAGAGGGAGGAGTGCTAAAGGGGGTTTGGATGTATTTTGGAAGCTACATGAGTCCAAATACTAGGAATTCTGGGATTAAGTGAGGGTTTTTTAATGGAGCATATTGGAAATTATAGATTTCTTTTGGATAAGGAAGAGCTAAATTTGTATCATATGGGAACAAGGAACACATCAGAATATATAGGGTGTCCATAAAGCTAGTGTGTAATTTCAAATAGTTATAGAACATTAAATTGCACATGGACTTTATGGACACCTACTTTTCTGACAGATATTTTCTCACTAATATTTTTGTCAGTACCATGTATTCATTTCAAAAGCCCTGGCATGATTATAGGGTCAGATAGGATAAGATTAAAGGTTTCTTCCTGAGGTTCTCAAATGCAACAAGAGTGTCAAATGCAACAAGCTTCATACAATAGCATGAATGTGACAGAAGAGTGTGTAAGATGCCACAGGACAAGTGAATGAGCAAGGCACAGCTTCAATTTGGATGAAATTCTATCCACTCCTAGCAAGCAGGCATCTGGCTTTGCTATTGGGACCAGAGCTAGTCAACTTCATTTGATGAACCCCTCAAAAAAGAAATATTAACCTAATTTAAACCCTGACTCTAGTTCTGGAAAATAAAGTTGTTGAAACTCAGATTTCAAGGGTATTCAGAATGCCTAAAGACTGACCTTGAAAACAATGGATTACATCACAACAGAGACATGGTAGTGATTAAAAATAACAGCAAATATTGATTAGTCTCAGATATGGTAACCACAAATAGCAACAAAATTTTTCATCATACATTTTCACTTCTAAATCCATGTGTGTTGGTAATAATTTAGTGAGATCATTATGTTACACTCAAGATATCTTACATCTCCTCTAACAAACATTTATAACTCAAATTTCAAGAAAATGGCTAAAAGAAAATAATCACAAAAGTATTCAAGAGAGTTTGAGTTATGATAGTTTCAAAGAAGTTCTTTTGCTCACTTGTGACAAAGGCAGTTAGCCTACATTGATTAAATAAAGTTACTTAATATAAGAAGTGGACTTAACACGTGCCACAAGGCATTTGTTTGAAGTCATGGTCATCTGGCTAGGATCTACTTTAGTCAAAAAAGGCTTAAAAGAATGTCCATCAACTGGTGAACTGATAAGCAAAATGTGGCACATCCATATAGTGGATTCCATCCAGGTATGAAAAGGGACCAAGTAAAGACACCTGCTGCAACATGGTAGAACCTTGATATATCTTATAACTGAAAGTAGCCAGTCACAGCAAACACATATTTTGTGATTTCCTTTATACAAAGTGTTCTGAAGAGTAATTTAGGAGTTGCTTAAGACTGGGGAGGGTAGGAAGGAGATGGGAAGAGACTGTTAATGGATATGACATTTCTTTTGGGGGTGATGAAAAGGTTTTAAGATTTGACAGCAACTCTGTGAACTAAAAATCCAATAAAATCCAAAGAACTATACACTTTGAAAGAGCAGATTTTATCATTTATAAATTATACCTCAATAAAACTTTTATTAAAAAAGATTGAAGCTATTGTGTTATTTTAATTTTTTAACTATATCTTTAAATATCCTATTTTCTATATGAACATTATTAGTAGAAAAGTGACTTGGCTGTAATAAAAAAATATATGTCTTCAGTAGGTATGTTACAGATTTGTTGTGTATATTACAAAGTACTTTTCCTTTTTAAGAATTTTGTCCCCATTGATAAAACAACTGACTATTTTTCCTCTAACTGGTAGGGATAAATAGTATGTGAGTTGATTACTGGCTTCATAACAGATTTCTTTTCTGTCAAAAGAAATAAAAATGAAAAAGAAAAGACAAGCCTTTTTCAGAGGGAACAAGTGGAAGAGAACAGTAATCTATTGTTATCTTTGGTTCTGGTCTATTTCACATCATTCCTGAGAGGCTTGTATAAAATGGTTGTTCCACCAGTTCTCAAAGCCACCTCTTGGACTGATCTTTTCTTTGAGTAGCTCAAGGTTTTGGCACTGGGTAGGCGTCCTAGCTTCCCCACGTTACTGATGCTTTTTAATGTGCCCCGCCTTGTGTTTTCTTCTTCCAGATGCCACAGACCTCCCTCCTCTTCTTGAGCCTCCCTTACCTTATGAACCTGCTGGAACATGCTTTCCAGTCTCTCTCTCTATCTCTTGGGCACTGGTCCTTAAGGTCTGGCTTCTCCGCGTATAGCTCTTTCTGGCTATAGGCCTACTATGTGCGCCCACGAGTCAGGCACCCTTCTTCCCTGGGTGGGTGGGGATCTCTGCTTCCAGGTGACTCTTCTTATTTCCATGTCCACATGCTGTGGGACAGTTAAATGGTCACAAGTTCCTGAAGAGCCTGGAACTTTTAGCCACATGGCCTTTAGAGTGCAAGTGCAAAAATGTGTGCCTAGCTGTCATCTCTCCATGATTGGTTGGCAAAGCCAAAGAAACAGCCGCAGCTGCTGTGATGATTAACAGAGGAGTTCAGTTCTCCCCAGAGCTCTGCTCCTGCTGCCCCTAGTCTAACAGAGAGCCTCTCAGACTGCCCTGCGTGCTGCTGGGGTTGCAGCTGTTGCTGGGCCGGCCAGGTTCCCAGGGGCAAATCGAATGAAGAATGATTCTTGTCTTATGCTGGAAAGGAGAAGCAGCATGAAGAGCCACCCCTTGAAACAGAATCAGGTTAGGACATATAATTTCCATTGGGTACTAACAAATTGCTTTCTAAGGTGATTTTACCAAGTTACAATCTTACCAGCAGCACATAAGAGTATCATTTTGCCTGAATTCTCCCAATACCTACATGAATTTGGAATAGAATATTTTTGCTAATGACTATTACCTGCTGAGCATGAGGTAAAGCACACTATCAGTTGTGTATGAGCCATTGAAGTTTCCACTTTTGGGCTTTGCCTATGCACACACCCTCTGCCTTTTAAAAATGTGTTTTCAACTGGGTTTTTGCCCCTTATCCTTAAGGATTTGCAGTCTTATGAAGAAGTTATTTTCATAATACTTTCCAATAACAGAAAAGTTAGAGAAATATGAAAGCACATCAAAAAGGGAATGGATAAATAAATTGTGGTATATTTATACAGTAGTACACACAAGAATAAAAATGCAAGACTATATTTGTTTTAAAATGGAAAAGTCTTGGCAACGTAATGTTGGGTTAAACAAACAGTTGCAAATGAATGTTCATAGTATAATATAATTTAAAATTTAACAACATAGACAACAATCCTAAACATTAAAATAAATTTACTTACATGTATTATAGCATATAACATTCCAGGCAAGACTACTCTACAATTTCAGGAAAACTATTATCTTTGGTGTGAGAAAGAGAAGAGGTGAACGTGGGGTTTGGTGGTAACATTAGCCAGGTGTTTTAATTTTTGTCTATGATGTTTTAGTTATTAAATTTGACGTGCCCCACAGTTAAAAAATGGTTTAAGGGCCATAACTCCACGTGGTGACATGTAGGCATCCTACTCACATGGGACAGCACGGAGCTGGGAGGCAGGAAGGTGGTGGCACACAAGTGAATCCTTCCTCTTGTGAGTGTCTGAGTGAGCCATGTTGGCACCTCAAGCCCATGTGAGAGAGGAGTGAGGGACTCCACATCTTGAGCCTATGACAGCAGCCCAGCACACCAATTCTCCATCTGTAATTCTGACAAAATGATAGAGAGGCTCCTGGGTGCTGTGGAGGCCTCTCCATGGCCCTGCCAATCCTTCTGACATCTGCCTTTGCTTGTCCCCCACTGGGCTCTAAGACAGGACAGGCTAGAGACTGAAGAGCTGCTATGTGCCGTGTAGGGAAAGCTCACTTTGACTCCAGGCACCTGGGATGCAGCTCTGCAACCAAGAACCTCACTTGAGGGGGTAAGTGGCCAAGGCTTTCCAGGCTCCATCACGGTATCTGACAGCAGCCACACAGAGAAGGAAAGGTGACCTGAATCTGATTTTAGGGTTAGTCTGTGACAGCTTTAAGGGGGACAGGAAGCTTTGGTGTCCAAGTCCTACCCCTAATGCCTACCTTTGCCCCCAAACAAAACCATACATGGGATTCTGGAAGGAAAGTTAATATTCCTTATAAATCAAAGTGTTGAACTGAGCATATGAGAAGGCAACAAAAAGAGCTCTCTGTTGCTCATCTCTGGCCTCTCTTACTCAAAGTCCCACTGCCTCCTTATCATGAAAAAGTCCCACTCTCCATCAATTTCCTCACTAGAATTCTGCTGTTGGCATTGCCTTTAACCTGCAGATAGTCCTGCTGCCATCATGCACTTCCTTTTTTTTTTTTTTTCCTCAAGTAGATTCCTTACAAAGAAAAGTAATTTTGGAGGAGAGAGCAAAAGACAAGCGACTGTATGATAAATGTGGTGCCTGTCCCCAATCCTGATAAGTGGGAATCCTTTCTTCTAACCCTTGCAAGAAGATTCTTCTTAAACATATAGATTCCTACACAAATCAGGAATTCATCAAGTACATTTTATTTTCCACTTGGGTTAAATACTCTACCCGGAAGATAAATCTCAAGTTATTTGAGTATTCTTTTGTTGATGACCATTCAGGTCATTCCTGATTATTTGCTGTTGTGAACAGCACACTGAGAAGAACATTCATACACAGGCATCAAGTCTCAGGCTTGACAAGGTTAAGAAAACTTAGTCCCTGTTAAGCCCAAAGTAGTTCTGGCAGGGAGAAAAAACTGCCTTTCTGTCTAATGAACTTCACCTGGGTATCAAGTGTTAGGGGGCTTGTTGCTGTTGAGTACATTGCTTGAGGAGGAGCTAGTTTATAAGGACTAAGAGAGAAGCCACTAAGGGGTCCCAAGAGGTACACTTGGCCCCTGGTTCAACCTGTCCCCTCCCACAGCTGTGAGACTACCACAGGACTAATGGATCCTCTCTGGAATAGAGCACCACTGTAATGCTGGGGACCCTGACACACCCTGGTTATCTCTAAAGAAGCGGGGGACTATTAATCTCACTACACATGTGGCAGTGTACTTTAGGACTGTTCATCTGAAATCAGGCATATTCTAGCTGGCACTACCCTTTCTGGGACAGGGTCTGAGGGCCAAGAATTCCCTCCCTTCTTGAAGCCCACTGGTTTGACCACAGTAAACAAAGGCCATCAACTCATAAAAACTATTTACAGATATCAAACATTTCTCCAGAATTTGTCCTGACTGCCTCTCCTTCCTCTAATTTTAGATTGCTGTCTCCACCTACCCTGCCTTGGAACTGTTTTATTTCCTCCACCTGCTCCCCGGCTCCTGCAGACCTTAACTCTCACCCGCAGGCCCTTCTTGCTCTGATCCATCTGGGGATGAATTTTAACATTTTCCCTCTGATACAATTTTTGAGGTTAGGTGTGTGGGTTTGGAATCACATGGTGTGGGTTCCATTACTGACTTCTTTGTCATTTACCAGGATAAGGTGCTTCATGTATTCATTTATCCAGTGTTTTATGGATGCTGTTATGTGGCAGATACTGTGCTCCCGTGCTAGTGGCACACTGTGGTGTGCCACAAAGAAACAGGGATGGTAAACAATTACAGTTTGCTTAAGCTCTCTATACTCGATTTCCTCATCTGTAACTCAGGAACAAAATAGGAGGTTATATAAGGATCCTATAAAGCCCTTTGCATGGTTGAGAATGAGAGCTCATTAAATGTTAGCCTGCTACCATCACTCACATCCTCTATAAGGTCAGCACCGCAATGAGGCATCCTGTTGCCTACCAAGGCCACCATCTAGCTTGTCTCCCCATCTTATTCTAATCATTAGAAAGGAATAGTGGTAAAGGCAACAAAATGGTGTGCAAAGGTATGGCAGTACCTAGAAGTTGTATTACTGAAATGAACAGAAGTGGGCTGGAAATGGAAAATGCTTACCTGTATTTGATATTTATGCACGCGTGGGCACGTGCACCACAGCATACCATGGAAAATCTACTTATTATTAGAGGAAGAAGAAATTCTCACATCTAAATGGCAAAAGAAGAGACCTAAATTTACTGATTTACTATGTGGATTAAGTTTTAGAAATCAAAGACAGCATGTTACTCAAATCTAAGAATAAGAGAAAACAAGATGCAAAGCAGAGCACTTGAAGTTAGATTAAGGATGGCATTTTTTTATCGAAAATTACACATTGTGGTCAGCAAGCTTCAGAAATGCCCTGTGATTATAGAATAAAAAAGAATAACACAACCATATTGTATTGTATTTTTTGCTTTTTTTTTTACTACTTCTCTTACAAAAGGCTATAATTTCTTACTACATAGTTGATCTGGTCCCAAATTTCTAGGTTTGATTAGTAAAGTTATTATTAATGATAATAACTTATATATATATAAAACTTTATGTTTATCAAATTATTTTCATATGCTTTATCTCATGTTATAAATATATTTCTTAAAGTTTTCCAAAACTAGATTCTGAATGTCAAAAATAATCAGTAAATTCTTTATTTATTAGAAACATAAAATTTAATACAAATTCAAGAGAAAATTTTCCCTATACTTTGTCTTTCCTCTGCCTCTTTATCTCAAGCAAAATTCTCAGTTCAAAAATAAAAAACAAAAAGAATATTTAGGTTTTGAGGAAATTTATTTGAACTACAGAGAAAAAAAAAGTGATGGTTTTTAAATCATAAATAGTTAAGAGCATAATTTATAGTGCCAGAATAAAATAATAAATTTCTCTGACATGAATCATTTCTCTTGTACAACATCACAGTCTTATGTTTTGTTCCTCAGAAGGGATACATTAAAATGAGCAAATATTTTTCTGTAGGCTTAATTAAAGACCAATGCAGTGTTTCCTGGTATCTAAATCAAACTAATAGCAGGGAGTGTGTTGCTTATGTAAAGGGATGCTTCAATTTTCATTTCACATGATCCTTAAAAGTCAGGTTGGAGCCAGGAATCTAGCCAATCGCCCATAAATCTTGGAGAAGAAAGGCTTTTCACTGATTGGGAAGCATTTGGGTTTAAACATTTCTCCTTCTTTGTCTCCAACAGCAAGTACACAAGTTAACACACATACAGTGATGTTCACGATGACTTGAGGCTCCCACAGGATGAAATAATAATGCAATCTTTTGCTGCTTCCAAAATACAGGTCTCCTTATTTTATTCTTTTCCATGGTAAAGACTGAAATGATGCTTCTTTTTGTAGTTCATATTTATTACATTCAATGAAGTATTTTGAGAATGAAAAAGTTGTGTTTTGATTTTCTCTCTCGTGGAATAAAAAAATGACTTAAACTACAATGCAAATAATTTAATTCTAAACATTTATGTACAGTCCAAATATACCTGTGGTACAATAAAATGAAGAATTAAATAACCACTTTGGGTATTAAAATAAAAGGAGGTCATAAAAATACATAATAAATTGTACAGTTGTAGAATTGCTACATCTAGCCAGCAAGTAGAGCTATAAATGTGCACCATCAGACTGAACTCTCATCCATTTATCTAGTCATTTGTTCATTCATTTACTCATTCATTCAGCAAACATATATTGCTGCCACAGTCCAGGAACTGTAGTTAGGCATCAGAGACACCAAGGTGAATGAGAGAGTCCTTATCTATGAAGGCTTTATAAATAAGTGGGAGACGATAAATATACTGGATAATACTATGACTTTAAAAATTACTACAAGTAAAAGGAGACATGTGCCTGTTAAATTCAAGACAACCATAAAATTAAATCCAAATATTATAGGCTAACATCTGAGCAGTTCAGGGTAACATACAAACCCCAACATTGGTTGTTCACAGATTATTTTCCTTATTTCATTCTGATGATTTCCTTACCCTAGTCTGTTCCAGAAAACATTCCCTATAGATAAATTAAAATTATACCTTTAATTACTGTGCATTTTATTTTTTACAATGATAAGTTCATTAATTTACAGAGTTTTTCTAATATTTTTCTAATATTGAATTTCAGCATTATTCTTTGCTTTAAAAGTTTTTATTTTTATTTATTTATTTATTTTCTTTTTTTGAGACAGAGTTTCACTTTGTTGCCCTCAGTAGAGTGTCGTGGTGTCACAGCTCACAATACCTCAAACTCCTGGGCAAAAGTGATGCTCTTGCCTGAGCCTACCAAGTAGCTGGAAGGCTACAAGGCCTAACTATTTTTTCTTTTTTAGGGATGGGGTCTCCACTCTAGCTCAGGTTGATCTCAAACTCCTGAGCTCAGACAATCCACCCACCTCTTAGCCTCTCAGAGTGCTAGGATTACAGGTGTGAGCCACTGCACCCAGTTGAAAATTTTTATTTTTAATAAACACATAGTTACTATGTGTCTCTCAATGCAAATTTTTTTTTGGAAGAAGTAAGCCTGTTCCTAGCATATTCTTTCCCATCTTATTAAAAAATATTCCAAAGAAAATATAAGTCTATTTATATCTTTCAGGGACATAGGGACTTATTCTCCTGTTTTTTAAAACCTCTTTCAAAAGCTGCATTATAAAAACATAATAACCATCAAAGAGGCAAAAAAAAAAAATTAGATTCTTGTTGAACTAGATAATGTTGAACAGAGTATTGCCAAAGTGAGTGATAGCGTCTCTCTTCTAAAATTTATACCTTACCATTTCAATGTTGTTGCTATCAATACCCAACATAGGAAATAAATGGGTATTGTTGCATTTTCTGTTCCCTCTTCTGGGAGCAGATTATCTTTCCTGACTTCTTCATTTCACTCTGGTCTTCTCTCAGGCACTATAAAACAGTACCCTCTTGCTCAACTCCACACCTGTCTCTTTCTCCTTATCTGGTATTTTTCCTGAATAGTATCCTTTACTGCCCAGCAGTCTTTTGATGATTAATTGCTATTTTCTGTTTCTTTGCTGGAATATATGCTCATGAAAACTGGCTGTCAAATGAACTGGGATGTCTTAGGATATACACAGTGAAAGGTACTTGGAAAATAATACTTGCGCAAGGAATCAGTAGGCAGTACAGATCACATATTAGAGAATAGACCATGTGCTCTCTGAGGTCCAGCAACCTACAGAAGCCCAAATGAGAAAGATAATATATACAGAAGATACTTCTAGGAACTGGAACTTAAAACATTTTTAAGCTATCTGTCTTACTCCCAGTTGTCTAACATATCCTCCGAGCAAATTAAAATTTGGAATGTGGGTGGTGCCTGTGGCTCAAAAGAGTAGGGCACCAGCCCCATATGCTGGAGGTGGCAGGTTCAAACCCATCCCCGGCCAAAAACTGCAAAAAAAAAAAAATTTGCAATGCACTATAATGTATATGGACTACATTACAATATCATCTCAAATAACTATGTGCATTAATTGCCTTTTATTACTATGGCTTTAATCTGTTAGTTAGGTTTTATGAGAAATTTTATTTCCATATTGGCTATGAAACTATTGTGTACAATTCTTTTATTTTACCTCCTTAAAATAACCTAATAAATTTTCACAGAATTTGGAACAAGAACAAGTTTTTCCTCTCTGGGAAACTGGTATGTTCCCTCTGCAAAGCGGATAAAATTTAATAATATTTCCTTGTTTTGGGGAGCCACCAGGTAAAGTAGTGACAACTTTCATGATGAATTATAATAACTGTATTAAACTTTATGGTTAAAGTATTTGCTTATCCCTCATAATTCTGTTTAGATTTTTAAAAATCAATTCTACTGTATTTTCATTCCAGGGTATCAGTATCTTAAATTCTTATTAGAAAGGTTGTAAGTAATATGGATTTAAATTGTAATACTAAATCCTAAATGTAATACCCAGTAAACCGAGTAAAAGATGTCGCTGAGATTGTGGGAAGATAATTCTAGAAATATCTGAGATAGTTAAATTACCTTGAGTTTGGTTTCAAAGATACTTTGAACAATGAAATGGAGGCCTAAAGGGATGAAAAATAAAATTTGAAAATAGAGCAATAAAAATTGATTTAGTTCTAGCTAACAACATGGTATTAAAGGCCTCCTATATATAACGGTGTGAGAAGGAAAAGTAAAAAGTCCACATATGATTTCTTGTATGCTCAAATCTTATTTACTAGACATAGGACTCTGACAAATCCCTCATTTTTTTTCAGCATCAAACCCCTTATCCACAGATTAAAGGTAAAACACTATCACTATAGGGTCATGTTGGGGACCGGATGAGATAATAAAAGTCAGGCAGCCAGTAGAGAGTTCCTGGCACTGAATTAATGATGATGTCAGGCAAGGGCCTCGGTGCTACTAGATGTGGCCTGTGGCCATTCAAAAGAGACATCTATATCTAAGACGTTCAACATTATGCAGTGCACATACTACTTAAACATTTTTAAGCAAACGTTTTTATTGTAGAACAGTTTTAAATGTACAGACAATTGTGAAGATAGGACAGTCCCCTCACACTTAATTTCACCTATTTTTAACATCTTACATCAGTATAGTTATTTGTTATTATCAATAAGCCGATATTGATATATTAACTATAGCCTCTCCTTTGTTCATATTTCTTTAGTTTTTCCCTAATGCCCCTTTCCTCTTCCAGAATTCTGTCTAGAATACACATTATATTTAGTTGTTATGTCTCCTTAAGTTCCTCTGGCTGGGGTCTTTTCTAAGAAATTCTTTGTTTTTCATGATCTTAGCACTTTTAAAAAATAGTGATTCAATTTTTGTGGAGTGTCCCTCAAGTGGAATTTATCTGATGCTTTTCTCATAATCAAACTTGAATTATCTTTTTTGGGAAGGAATACTACATTGCCATTTTCATATCATTATATCAAGGCTATAAAAATCAACATGACATCACTGTTAATTTAACCTTCGTCACGTGGATGAAGTGGCATCTGCCAGATTTCTCCCCTGTAAATTCATTTTTTCCCTTTTCTATACAGAATTCTTTGGAAGTTATTCTCCACAGCCCACACTTAAATTATAACACCTCCTTCAAGGTGGAGAATTGATATAAATCATTTGGAATTCTCCTGTATGGGAGATTTGTATATTCTCTCACATTTGTTTATTCAATACTTTATATCAGTAAGGACTCGTGGATTTATTTTATACTCTAGGTTATAATCCATCATGAATTTATTTAGTTGCTCATATTGTTGCAGTTTGGACACCGGGAAGCTCTTTCAGTTGGATCCTGTGTCCTTTTCACATATCCCAGAATTAAGGGTTTGTTTGTTTTATTTTGTTTTGTTTCTAAGTACTTCCTTACATTCTGAGACTACAAGATGGTCTGGGCTCATGCTGTATAAATTGCGCCCAGGTTCTATTACAGAATCAGCCATTTCTCCAAGAAAAGAAAAGAAGTCTTGATTCTTTCCTTTTATTGAAAAATGGTGTTACAAATCAAGAATGGTTTGTACAATGGTTTCTAGGTATCTCATTTCTACTGGGCTATTGCTACTAGGTCTTCTCAGCTGGGTAGCATTGAAAACATATTAGTAAATGTGTATACTAACTTGTATATGTGCATGTATGTATATATATATAAGTCTTTCTATATGCAGCTGTCTATATTAAGTTAAAACATGAGTTCATACTGCTGTCTCCAATTCTAATTCAATACCAAATGTCATTCTAGCTTCCTCTCCTTAATATCTGTATATTTCAAAATCTAAGTGAGAAATATAACTTCCACTATGCATTGTACATTTAATCAATTGATCTGTTACAGTACACATGTACAGTGATACAAAAATTGTTAAACTGTACTCCTACAGAAACAACTTTATTAACTAGAGTACAGTGCTTATATACAGTTTCTTGCCTTTAGTTTTACAGATTCCACTCATTTATAAAATTACTTGGGTCAGAAACCAGCCCCCTTCCCAATCTCCTCTCCCATCATCAAGCAAGTTTCCATTTTTTCTTTCTTTCTTTTCTTTTTTTTATCTTTTAAGGACAATGTCTTGCTATGTTGCCCAAGCTGGATTTATACTCCTCAGTCACTTGAGTCACTGGAACTATTATTTCAAATATCTTTTAATACAATTAGATTATTCTGTTATATTCTGTATTCCATCCTGAAATCCCCTCACCTCTTTAATTATTTTAAATAATTTTACATACATAAAGATTCATTCTTCAAGGTGGAAAGTTGTATGGGTCACAATTACAGTATCATATAAAACAGTTCACTGCCCTAAAATATATCCAGTGATCCACTATTCAAACTCTCCCCTTTACCCTGAGCCCTTGACAACCACTGATCTTTTTACTGTGTCTATGGTTTTACCTTTACCAGAATGTCAAATAACTGGAATAACAAAAAGTGCTTTTAGGAATTATCCATATGTTTTCATGGCTTGGTAGCTCAATTTTTTTTATCACTGACTAATATTTCACTGTAGAGATGTACCATGGTTTATTTATCTGTTCACCTATTGAAGAACAGCTTATGTGTTTCCAGTTTTTTTTGTGATTACAAATAAAGCTGCTATAAACATTTGCATACCTACAGGTTTCTGTATGGAAATAAATTTTCAAATCTGTTGAGTAAACACCTAGGAGTTCAGTTGCCAGACTTTATGATAATACTATAGTTAGCCTTGCCAGACGCTGCCAAGATACAGCATTCCTGTCGCTCTGCATCTCACCCGCAATTGCTACTGTCGTATTTTTTGAACTTTTCCTTATTTTGACATGTATGTATGTATTATTCTAGTGTCATTTGCTGAAAAGGCTGTAGCTTCTCCTCTAAACTGACTTGGTTCTTTGGTCAAAGACCAGTTAGTGAGTCTACCATGTTATCTTGAATACAATGGCCTTATAGTAAGTCTTAAAATAGAGTAAAGTGAGTCCTCCAATTCTGTTTTTCTTCTTTGGTACTATGTTTGATATTCTAGGTCTCTTATTTTCCATAAAATCTTTAGAACCAATTAGTCAAAATCTACAAAATAGCCTGCTGGAATCTTCTAATTATTTTAATTTGCAATTCCTAATGACAAACAATATCAAAGCATCTTTCATGTGCTTACTTTTCATCTGTATATCTTCCACGATGAACTGTCTGTTCAGATACTTTGCCCATTTTTAATTGCTTTTTATTGTTGAGTTTTAAGAATTCCTTGTATAATTTGCATAAAACTCCCTTTCAGACATATTTTCAGCATATATATTCCAGCGTATGGCTTATCTTTTTATTCTTTTAACAGTAATCTGTCAAGTTTTTACTTTATTAATAAAGTCCTACTCTCCATTTTTTTATTCAAAATTGTGCCTTTGGTTTTGTATCTAAAAATTCATAAACCCACAATCACATGGATTTTCTCTTGTTTTTGTAAAAGTTTTATAGCTCTGCTTTGTACATTTATGTCTATGATTCATTTTGGTTAATTTTTTAAAAAATGAGTGTAGGTATATGTGTTGCATGTGAATAAATTGTTCTAGTGTCATTTGCTGAAAAGACTGCAGCTTCTCCTCTAGACTGACTTGGTTCTTTGGTCAAAGACCAGTTAGTGAGTCTACCATGTTATCTTGAATACAATGGCCTTATGGTAAGTCTTAAAATAGAGTACAGTGAATCCTCCAATTCTGGTTTTCTTCTTTGATACTATGTTTGATATTCGAGGTCTCTTGTTTTTCATAAAAATCTTTAGAACCAATTAGTCAAAATCTACAAAATAGCCTGCTGGAGTTTTAATTGGCATTGCATTACGTCTGTAGATCAAGTTAAGAATAAACAATATCTTAACAATATTGAGTCTTCCAATCCATGAACATTCACTTTGTGTTCATTTTTTTAGATAGTCTTTGTTGTCTTTTACCAGCATTTTGTAGTTTTTCACATCTAAATCCCATACATATTTTGTTAGATTTAGACTTAAGTACTTCATTATTTTCGGTGCTGTCATAAATTGTATTTTTACAAATTTCAAGTTTTGACTGTTCTTTACTGTTATGTAGGATAGAAACAAACTGTTATATATCTATTAACATGTATCCTGAGATCTTGCTATACTCACTTATTAGTTCTGGGAATTTCTGTTGTTGTTTAGTTATCAGGATTTTCTAGTTATCCAAAAGTGAATAAAGACAGCTGTATTTCTTCCTTCCTAATCTGCCCCAAATTTATTTCCTTTTCCTATCTTATTGCCCTAGTTAGAACTTTCAATATAAACTTTCTAAAAAATTTTTATCTACTTGTGTAAACATGCCAAACTTTCACTGTCAGAACAAGACATTTTCTTTGAGAATAGGCTGGCTGATTAGAGTTACAGTTCTTTCAGCGACCACTCTTTCTCTAAGATTTTCAATGGCAGTTCTTTAATGTATATCCTGTATTTGTAGTGCAATCTAGGTGTGGAATTTGATTAAAATTTTAGGAAATTTTGTTTACCTTTTTTTCTAGCTGGCTGGCCGACACTAATTTTCTAGCAATTTTTTGAAGTAAATTTTAACCTTTTAAAATCATTTAACTGAATTTTTTTAATTAAATCATAGCTGTGTGCATTAATGCAATCATGGGGTACAATGTGCTGGTTTATATACAATTTGAAATATTTTCATCAAACTGGTTAACATAGCCTTCTCGGCATTTTCTTAGTTATTGTGTTAAGACATTTCTATTCTATACTTAGTAAATTTCACATGTACCCATGTAAGATGCACCATAGGTGTGGTCCCACCAATTACTCTCCTCCACCCATCCTCCCCCTCCTCTCCCCTCCTTCTCCCTTTTCCCTTTCTTCTTGGGCTATAATTGGGTTTGTTGGTGTGGATGTGGAGAAAAGGGAACACTTCTACACTGCAGGTGGCAATGTACACTAATACGTTCCTTTTGGAAAGATGTTTGGAGAACATCTAGAGATCCAAAAATAGACCTGCCATTCGATCCTACAATTCCTCTACTAGATATATATCCATAAGACCAAAAATCACATTATAACAAAGATATTTGTACCAGAATGTTTATTGCAGCCCAATTCATAATTGCTAAGTCATGGAAGAAACCCAAGTGCCCTTCCATCCACAAATGGAATAATAAGTTGTGGTATATGTATACCATGGAATATTATGAAGCCTTAAAGAAAGATGGAGACTTTACCTCTTTCATGTTTACATGGATGGAACTGGAACATATTCTTCTTAGTAAAGTATTTCAAGAATGGAAGAAAAAGTATCCAATGTACTCAGCCCTACTATCTAACTGAATTTTTATGAATGAAAATCTCTCTTTGGAATGAATTTTTACTAATTCACAATAATAATTAAATTACAGAATCATAGTAACAACTAAAAGTGGCATGAATAAGTTAGATTAAAAAAAAATTGATGAAATAATGACTCCACGGGCCGAAACAATTCTCAGAAAAGTGACCGTTGGCCTCCAACTCTCAGCATTCTACAGGATTAGTAGGTTTGTTCAATAGAGTGTGTCAAAGCTGCTAGTAAGGCTGGAAAACCTATTAAGCAGACTAATAAGTAATTTATTACATTAAGTTACAGGCTTAATTCTGGACCAATGAACAAATGATGCAACACTCAGCGGGGGTGCAGCCCACTCATTTTTTATAAACTAAACTCCCACACAGTGGGAGTGTGCAGTGTGACACACAATCTTCTCATTTATTTTGTAGAATTGTGACAGTCCACATAATGTGAAGTAACATGACTGAAATAGAAACAACTGAATGTGTGTTTAAATCTACTACAATGCAAGGTTACCAAGGAAAGAGAACTAGCAGTTTATAGGAGACATACCAAACTCTCAACCTAGAGATTGCCATTAATTTAAGCAAGCTATAGAGTTCTTTGGTGCAAGAAATATGTTTGTACTTCCTCATATTCCCCACTGTGATGGCTTTGTAATGGGTTATTTTGGCTAGGCTGACCTCAGTTGAGAACTTTCTTCTGCATTGGGTTAGATTGGTACTCAGAGAGAATCTCACGAGACTGGAAGGCGTGAGTGAGGCAGAGGTTGTTTTTCAGCTCACGTTTGGCACTATGTGCACTCACATGAAGCTGCAGCTGGGCTTGGAACTATTCCACCTTCCCTTGGATCCTCCTCCACCCACTCTGACTCCTAGATCAGGTGTGTCTGTGTTTAACTCTCTAGGAAAAGGGCTCGAGTGTCTGCAAGATGCCCTTGTAACCAAAATCAGCATTAACAAGAGCTGACATAGGTTTCAGTACCCCCGCACAGTGAGTTCGTGCTCATGCCTGTCAGTTCCAGCCTGCTGGTGATCGCCCCTTCCTGACTGTTTGCCCTGTGGACTTCCAGCTACAGCATTAGACACAGAGACAACAGTTTTACAGAGTCCCCAAATTGAGTAAGACGAAACCCCTATAATAAATCCATTTTATGCAGACACACACACAGTTAAATATCTCACTGTCGTGTGTGTGTGTGTGTGTGTGCATTTGTGTTTATCTAATCTGTCTACCTCCCTGGTCCCACCTGCATGGTTGAACTCTGATTGAAACACACACCAATAAGTCAAGTTCTTCCAGAGTCACTATCCTCAGTGACAGGGAGAGTGGCCCCAAAAGCAACATTTTTAAGATGTAGTTCTCAGTGAGCTGCATGAATGAGAGATGAGAGGCACAGAATGAACAAAAGATGAAAGATGAACCTGCTAAGACTCTCAGACAGACTCAACAAGTTTTTAGTGAAATTTCTACAATCTCCTAAACCTAAATCTCATAAAAGACAAAACCCTTTTAAGATAGAAAACTCCAGAGAAATGAGAAATCATCATTGAGTAAGACAGCCCCTCTTTTGACAAAGCTGATCACTAATTTTGAATATTGTTACCTGGGCTCTATTTATAATATTACTGAATATTATTACTGAAACTATATCTAGGGTTCTAGGAGGCCTCCACTTGAATTCTGTTCTGGCTTAAAGGATCACTTTTCTCTATCCTTGCGAAACTGCTATAGAATTACAGAATTCTTAAAGCTCACATACTATGCTCTCATTTAGAGGGAAGTAAATTAAGAATTAGTGGTATTTTTATTTACTCAGGGTGACCCAGAAAATTCATTAACAGGAAGAACTAAGACTAAAGTTTGATTTCCTGTCCCCAGTCTAGAGATCCTCCGTGCCTGCGTCATGTCTCTACCTGCTCCAGCCCTGGGTACTCCGGATGAAACAGGCCCTAACTATCCTATGTCCTTAGATTGTGAAGCTATATGCTTACAAAATGTTCAATTCTCAATACTCAAAGACTCATAATGAGGAAGTGGGGGCCTTGTAGACTAGTCCACTGACTACTTTAACTGCCTGGAGAATTCTGAAGTTATCAGGTTATGCTTTATACTAGTTGTAGCTCACGGAGGATACCAGCAAAAAGTTCACTCAGATGCAGTTCCAAGCCACCCCCATTCTTACCCTGAGAGGATATGAGTAACCTAGTCCAATCTCTATATCACAACACACTCTGTCAAGAAAAATGTTTCTTCTGAATACCTTGACAAACACAAAACTTACCCTCTCAGGTCCTGAGACAACTTTGCAGTTACCCACCCCAAGTTTTGACATTTGTAACTCTTTGTAACTCTTTTGGAACCCTGTAAGGTTCTGGTGCATGATTTTAATTTTTGTTTTCTTTCTTCCTCTCTTACCAACCAGTATGTCCTTTTCACAATAATTCACAACTGGCTCAGCGCCTGTAGCACAGTGGTTATGGGGCCAGCCACATACATCGAGGCTGGTGAGTTTGAACACAGCCCAGGCCAGCTAAATAACAATGACAACTGCAACAAAAAATAGCCAGGCATTGTTGTGGGCACCTGTAGTCCCAGCTACTTGGGATGCTGGGGCAAAAGAATCGCTTAAGAGTTTGAGGTTGCTGTGAGCTGTGACGCCATGACACTCTACTGAGTGTGACAGAATGAGACTCAGCAGGCTAGCACTGGCATAGAGGCTCCACGGTGCTGTAAGAGCCCTGGGCTTTGCCCATCGTTCCTCTCTGCCATCCTTAAGTTGTAGCTCTCTCTCCATGTGCTGCCTTGTGTTCACGGGATGGCTGCTGAGCTCCCTAGCTACAAGTCTACACTCCAGGCAAGAAGGTGGAAAATGGGGCAAAGTGCCAAAGACAAAAGGCATACTAGCCAAATATATGCTTATTTTAATAATTTAAAAAAGGAGGGGTCTCAAATAGCCCACAGTAAATTTTCATTTGTATGCCACTGGTCGTATCTGCGTCTTACAAGCCATCTCAAACTGGAATTTTACACAAATCAAAAAGGTTATGAGTAGAGATTGTGACAATCAGCCACTAGTATTTTCTGTAGACTCCAAGGACACTATTTTTCTATAAGTGTTCAAGTTTAATCTTTCTGAATATGACTTTAAATTCAAAATCTACTTCTAGAAATTTTTTTAAACAGGTTATAACTCATTGTATTTGTTCCTTCCCAAAGAACTGAGAAAATTAAAAAACTGAACTCTACATTAGGTAGCTATCCATATGATAACAGAGCAATAACATGAATAGGCTACCCACTCCCCAGCTACTAATGAGCTATCATCTGCAAACCATCTCCATTGTTCCATGCTGCACACTCACAGTCTGTCCCCATATGCAATGTGTGCTTAAGTTTTGAGCTAGCTCAGCCTGTTCCTTTGAAACAAACAAATGAAGACTGTATGTTAAAAACTTGATTACCAATGGTGAAATCCTGAGAAATACAGAGTAAAGGGAGCTACATTTTATTCACTAGCCAAAGTCCCTGCTTTGGAGGAGAAATGTCATCAGGGTCCCTAACTAAGTAAGTATCAAGTCATTGCATACTATAAGTTGAGAACTACTTTCTTAGACTAATATACCAAGCTCAAGGACAGGCTAGCAAAGTTCTCAGTCAGATGACATGAACCTTCTGTCTGAAGCCAAGTGCTGGTGGGAGAAAAATTATTTCCATTCTCGACAGAAATTGACCTTAGAACAAAGGTCTGAACTCCCTTTGTCAAATAATTATGCGGGGCAAGAGCAGCCCCTTGACTAAACACAGAATCTGCACCGTACCGTCCTGCAACTGATTGATAACCCTGCAGGTGATATCTAGCCTAAGCAGATCCTCAGGGTGCTGGAGCTAGCTCTACCTGAAGCTCAGAGATCTGTAAAGGCCCAAAGCTTTGGTCCAAACCTACAGCTGTCATCTGCCTCAGCCCTCACTTTCACCTGAATATATCCAGTCCACACCAGTCTTTCTTACCTGGGTTCTGACTTACTTCAATGAATTCTTTCATTGGTGATTTCTATAAAAAGACATGTGGCTACCCATGCTTACCCCTACACACCAAATGTATTCCTTTATCTATATTAGCAGATCTCACCAATCATCTATGGCTGTCAGTTGCTCTAGCAGTGGGGCACACTTGATGTCCAGTTCCCTGGCCAGGTTCCCAAGGGTCAGAGATCAGGACACACTCCTGGTCACACTTATGCATCTGAGATTTTCAATGTCACTTGGCTGCATCGCTTCATGGTTTGGAACTTCATTTGATTTACTAATACATCTGCTATGCCTCCTGTTGGTTTTTAAGCAAGAAGCTGAAGCATGCTCTGTTACACAAAAAGGAGTGCTATTTTGAGAGAGGATGTTGAAAATCTGAAGGGGGTTTCCTGTGTCATCTGAAGCTGAGAAAGGAGGATCCTGGCTTGGGTTTTTTAGTATCCAAGTACATTTTCTTCCACCCCCAAAGTTCACTAAAATAAATTTGGGGAAGTGATTTTCCGGCCCCTTACAGAAATATAAGAATATTTCACTTTCAAAAAATTCTAGTTGAAGTAGATATCTAAAGCAAAATATATTTCATCTTATGCATTCAAACATATGTATTATCTGAAGACAAAAGAGAAGGTTGGCAGACTTAGCTATAGGGAAGCCTAGAAGCCCTGAGATTTAGGAAAGTAAAAGGCAGGAATCTGAAGCTAACCATATAAATTACTGACAGGTGTTCCAAGAGGATGCCAAGGGAGTGATGCCCAACACACAGAAATGTCCTCTCATGTCAGAGGGCACAGGGTGACAAAGACAGAACTTCTCAATTAGGCTGGTTAACATGCAGAGTAGGATGAGCACAACTGAAACTTGGAGAATTATTCCCCAGATTGGAGAATCATTATACATACAGAACTGGGGAGTAGCCGGGACAACATGGATCCTCAGAAAAAGAACTGAGCAGGTATTTCTTTTGACAAGCGTATTAGCAAATTCAGAACTGAGTGTATGTGAGGGAGGAGAAAGGAAAAGTTGAGAGGACAAAAGTCACCGCTATTGCTTCTTTTATGATATTCCTTTGAAGTTGCCTCTAACATACCTGGAGATTAAGGCCCTGAACTGCACTCTCTGATAGCCATCAAAATGTGTCAACTTGAGATCCAAGGAGTCCATAAGCTAGTACCTTTGTCCAATCTCCAGATTTCACACCAATACTGAAACATCACCAGCCATGGTTCACATGTGAACCAGATGTCCTAACATCTCCAAATTCTTAATGTAAATCTTTAAGTCACTCAACAATAACACTCGAAGATCGCAGACTTTGCCCACTGCAGGCATGAATAAAATATTGCTCTTCCACATTAGGCATTTCATTTAATAATATCTTAGGTATAGTTGCTTTGGTTCCATTATCTGCTCAAAATAAATCCCAGATAAACAACAAGTTAAAAATCAAATATTGGGCAGTGCCTATGGCTCAAGGAGTAGGGCGCTGGCCCCATATGCTGAGGGTGGCACATTAAAGCCCAGCTCTGGCAAAAACTGCAAAAAAAAAAAAAAAAAATCAAATATTATGGAAGGAATTTGCTTAATTACTTCACCACAATTAAGTGGTGCCAAAATTTACTGTGCCAATTTTGCTCTATTCACTTAAATGTGTATAACACCTAAGGAGTGTTTACATACCTTAATATTCTTTTTGTTCAGAATCCAGACTTGAAATTGTTTCTGGATAAGAATGTAAGTCCATTGTCTGACAGGGTGCTTTAGAGAATCAGAAGATGCCTTCATCAAATGGAGGCTGTAGGCTGCATCCTAATTAAATTTAACAATAACTGTCAGAAGATGATGCTATTAAACAGAAAGTAGATCTACCCCAAATCGACTGGAAACATGCTTGTTCAGCACAGTGAGAGGAGACAGTGCTCCCTACAGACTTTTACTGGGCTCCTCCAGGCACTCTGCATCTATTTACGGGCATCAATATATCTACTGTAGATATATGTAATCTATAAATAATCTATAAGTACACTGTATCTACTCTCATGTACAGAAAAGCTTGGGGATGTCCATTGTTAGAAATAAGTTACAGTGTTTATCTGTAGATAAAGTGATGACTTAAAACCACATGTGGCCTAAAAAAAATTCTAGATTAATCATAGAATAATCATTTTAATTAACACTAAATAAAAATCTGATGCATGGCTGTTAGAGTTAGAAGATAGCAAATTAAGCTATACTTAATGAAGTAAGTGTCATAGTATGTAAGTAGCATCAAATTAAACCCATTACCCCACCAACAAGTACTTAAAATAAATGAAATAAGGAAATTAATGCAGAAAAACACTAAAACATCAGCATTAAACACAAGATGAGAAATCTTGATAATAAATTTAAAATTGACTGCCTAAATCCTTATTTTCATATTTTCCTATCAAATGATTGAATTTAAACTTTAGAAACAATACCTTTCCTTTATTATTTATTTATTTCTCTAATTATATAAATATCAATATACTTAAAAAGACAATGGCAAGGCATATTGTACTACAAACAAGTGATCCACTAACCTTGAGAAGAAGACATTTGAAGTGTTATAATGTGGATATGGGTGAATGAATATCAGATTTTATTTTGTGGCAAACAATGAAATCAACCAGTTCTGTGCCTCCTGAGAACATCCTTTCTCTATGCCAGTAGATGAAAACAGAGTTAAGCGCGAGGAAATCAGGTAGAGCAAATCATAGTCTATGTCTATGGCACTTTCAGGTAACTGTAGAAGTCCTGCCCCAGAGGATCGCTATGACCACATTGTTAAGAATAGGAAATGTTTTCCTATTCTTAAAACTCAAAGCTAAAAAACAAAAAGGCTTGAGCCACTTTGAAGGTGATCAGGGACATTGAACCAGCAGACTAGGGGCTTAAATTTAATATCCACCCAAACTTTTTCATGATAACCTATCACAGGAAGTTTTCCATTGGCTCTAAAGCATAGCCTGTCGGGAGAGTTACTGAGTGATTTCTCTCGGCAGTTCATCCATTCATTCATTCATTTATTCAAGCATTTTTTCTGATGCTCACTGTATAGCTCACTGTAGTGTTACAGAATTGAAATCAATATTCTGTGTGTTCATAAATTTCACTTGAGCTAACTGGAATACACAAAGAAATGCACCCAGAATTACAATGCCACAAGGTAACTGTTGCAATGGAGGTAAGCACAAAGGCTCAGAAGACCAGAAAAAAGCACTTGGGTGGCTTTGGAGAGGAGTTCTGCAAAAGCTGGAAAACCCTATCATGTTCTGAGGCATCTCCCTCCCTGATTACCGTCTGTGTAATCGATGTATCTGAAGTTCTTTTCTTATGAGCTGGCTTATATCTCACACACCAGCAAGCCAAGGCTCCAAAGGTGTTATAAATTCATATAGCCAAAAGACATCTAAGAGATAATCTGGTCCAGAGGTTCCCAAACCTGATGAAGCCCCAATATTACCTGGTGCCTTGGCACCAGCCCAGAGACATTGAGGTAACATGCCTGAAATTTCTGAAAATATTCTCTTGCCATGGCTGTTGCAGCTGCCCCATGAACCAGCATTGGGGAATCATTGAATCTACTTCAATTTCAGGAGGAAAAGTTTAGAGGAAACTTATATCCAGAGGACTAAAATGACTTCAGCAAATCAGGTGTCATAGGCACATTAGGATATCTACAATGGTGAAAGATCTAACAGAATTTTTAGCACAAATATTTAACACAAAATATTTTGAAGACTTTTGATATAATTCATATGTAACAGGAAATTTGTAAAGAAAAGAATATAAAGCCAAACTATATAATGGGTGAGAAAACTTCAAGAAAATTAGGTTTAATAAAGATACTTGTTACAACTGAGCTATAAGTTAGCTTTGCACTTCCTAGTCAGAAAATTATAAAAGAGAACACCAAATTTAAACTCACATTTTTTAAATAAAAATACCTGATTCATTGGGAAAAGGTATTTTTGTCCCCAATAGCACATTCTAAAGAAAAGCTTCCAAGTGCCACGCTGATATAGACACTCAGTTTATTATTGAATGAACAAATAAAAATGTGAATACAAGAATTACCAAAAATGTTTTTGTGTGGTCATTTCCTACATTAATCTATGGAAGCTAAGAATACCACATATATTAGAAAATAGGGTCTTGACTTATTTAAGGATTTGTACAAAGAATGATAGTAGCATAGTCCTGGTCTGTGACTTTCAAGGTAAGGACAAGCCATCCTCTTGTCAATGAAAAGGTACAGCCTTTCACCTGGTGGCAAGTCTGGTAGGAGAGTGATATTGTGTACATGCGTGTATAGAGCAGGGACAGGAATGAGCTGGCCTGACTGGGCTGAATCTGACAAATGCTGGCCACAGTAGACTATGTGGAGACTCATCCTCCATACATGGAGAAGGATTGAGCAGCAGCCCAGCTGCTGTCCACTGTGGTTCTCAGACCTTATCCAAATCAGTAAAGTCATTATGCATTATATGGAACAGAATAGAGAACCAGGAGATGAACCCTGCTACTTAACACCATTTGATCTACAATAAGCCTATCAAAAATATTCAGTGGGGGAAAGACTCCCCATTTAACGAATGGTGCTGGGTGAAGTGGATGGCAACCTGTGGAAGACTGAAAGTGGACCCACACCTTTCACCATTGACAAAAATTGATTCTCACTGGATAAAAGATTTAAACTTAACACATAAAACTATAAAAATACTAGAAGAGAATATAGGGAAAACACTTGAAGCCTAGGAGAATATTTTATGAAGAGTACCCCCACCCCCCCCTCCAGGCAATTGAAGAAAAACCAAAAATTGGGATCTGATGAAACTAAAAAGTTTTTGATCCCCCAAGAGCACAGTAAATAAAGCAAACAGACAACCTTAGGAACAGAAGAAGATTTTTGCAGGTTATGCTTCCAACAAACGTGTCATAACTAGAATCTACAGAGATTGCAAAGTAATCAATAATAAAAGAATAAATAACCCTATGTGGGGACTAGAACAGAGAATTCTCTGATGAAGAGAGGCGCATGGCCTACAAACAAATGAAAAAATGCTCATCATCACTATAATCAGAAAAAAAAGAGTAATCTCTAATTTCATCAATCAGAAATGGTAAAGATGAAATAACAACAGATCCCTCAGAAATTCAAAAAATCCTTGAATTTTTTCAAGTCAAGCTTGTATATTATAAGAAACTTTACTTTCAGAAATATGAAAATCTGAAGGAAATTGACCAATATTTGGAAGCACGCCACCTTCCTAGACTCAGACAGAATGGAGTGGAAATGTTGAACAGGCCGATATCAAGTTCTGAAATAGCATCAACTATACATAATCTCCCTAAAAAGAAAAGCCGGGACCAGGTGGCTTCACGTCAGAATTCTACCAAACCTTTAAAGAGGAACTAGTTCCTATATTATTCAATCTTTTCCAAAATATAGAAAAGATGGAATACTACCCAACATACTCTGTGAAGTGAATATCACCTTGATCCCTAACCCAGGAAAAGATCCAACAAGAAAACTACAGACCAGTATCACTAATAAATATTGCTGCAAAAATATTAAACAAGATCCTAAGAAACAGGATCCGGCAACACATCAAACAAATTATACACCACGACCAAGTGGGCTTTATCCCAGGATCCCAAGGCTGGTTCAATATACATAAATACATAAATGTAATTTAGCACATAAAAAAATTAAAAAACAAAGACCATATGATTCTCTCAATTGATGCAGAAAAAGCTTTTGATAATATCTAGCATCCCTTCATGATCAGAACACTTAAGAAAATTGGAATAAAAGGGACATTTCTTAAACTAATAGAGGCCATCTACAGCAAACACGCAGCCAATGTCATATTGAATGGAGTTAAATTGAAATCAATTCCACTTAGATCAGGAACCAGGCAAGGTTGCCCATTGTCTCCATTGCTCTTCAACATTATAATGGAAGTTTTGGCCATTGCAATTAGGGAAGAAAAGGTGATCAAGGGTATCCACATAGGATCAGAAGAGATTAAACTTTCACTCTTCGCAGATGACATGATTGTATATCTGGAAAACACCAGGGATTCGACTATGAAACTTTTAGAAGTGATCAAGGAATATAGCAGTGTCTCAGGCTACAAAATCAACACTCATAAATCTGTAGCCTTTATATATACCAATAATAGTCAAACTGAAAAAAACAGTCAAGGACTCTATCCCTTTCACAGT
>CAUYON010092626.1:0-39635 GCA_963573935.1 Arctocebus calabarensis
CAAGCGCGTCTCCTGCCTCTGCCTCCCAAGTAGCTGGGACTATAGGCGCCCACCACAGTGCCCGGCCATTTTTTGGTTGCAGCCAACATTGGCCGGCCCGGGCTGGATTCGAACCCGCCCAGCTCAGGTGTACGTGGCTGGTGCCTTAGCCCGTTGAGCCACAGGCGCTGAGCCTTCATGTATTCTTTTATTAAACAAATATCTTCTGAGCATTTACTATATACTAGGAATTTTTTTAGCTCCTTGGGAAACATTTAAGAGTAAAACAGACCAAGATCTTCTACCTTCAAAGGTTAATATCTAGGGAGGAAACACACAATAAACAATAGCATGGTAGAGCAAATAAATTATGTATTACATGTGAAAGTAATAATTATTGTGGGGAAGAAAGGAAACTGTAGCAAGGTATACAGGATATGAAGGGCCCAAGTCAGTGAGCAGAGGTGTGGGGCAGGGTGAAGAATGAAGGAAGGTGGTCAGGGTTGGCATCTTGAGAATTGGCCATTTGAGCAAGTACATAAAGGAGGAGAAAGGATTAGCCTACAAGGCTATTTACTGGAAGAGGGCTTCTGGCTGAAATGCAATGGCAGGAGCATGGTTGTCATACTGAGTCACACTCTGCAGGCCAGTGCAGTCTGCCTAGAAGCAGAGTGACTTGTACCAGACCTACCAAGGGCCCTGCAGGCTGTTGTAAAAGTTTTTGCTTTTAATCTGAGGAAGAGATGGGGATGTTGAAATATTTCAAGCAAAAGAAACACATGATCTGGCTTATACTTTTTAAATGACCTCTCCGGCTGCCATTTTAGGGCAACAATAGGCTTGGAGCAGAGACAGGCTGTTGTAGAATTCCAGAAAACAGGTGATGGTGGTCTGGACTGTGGAGTGGTGACAAGTGATCAGATTCTGCAAATAGTTTGAAGGCCTCTCTTTCTATTGACCTTCTATTTCTTGGATTGTCGTAAAAATATTTAGCTAATTAACTTAAGAAAGTGATTAACAGGAAGAAGACGGTGATGATAGACAATTATTAATACTTACCCTTAAATAGGGTAAGATAAAAGTAATTATTAGGTCCTTTTGACTGAACCTGAGGCACAGGTCAAGGACTATAGCCAAGACCCCACACCATCTCAGTGGTCGAGCTGGGAGTCAAACCCTGTTGGTGTGACTCTACGTCTATTCTAAAAGGATGTAGTCTGTACTGCGTGAAGACCCACATAAGGCCATACTTGACAACTACCTCTCCCATCCCTACCTGATTTCCCCTAAAGATAGATTTTCCCCTTAGCCCTCAAGTTTTTCAGACTAAATCTAAGACATACTTGCCAGTCTCAGTCCCTTCCCTATCTGGAATCATTATCAATGGTGGAAGCAGTTTGCCCTTTGGGGGGTTTGGTCAATTGATTTAATTGGAAAAAAAATAAGAAACAAGCAATTGTGTCAACACTTTTTTTTTTACTCTCCTAAGGTCTCAATGAGTTTTAATTTTTTTCTTAAATTATAAAAACACAAAGATCACGTATATATTAATGCATTTATGAGGTATAATGTGCTGATATCATATAGAATTAGGAATACTTACATCACACTATTAGTATATAACTCATCTCATTTACTTAGTTATTTTATTAAGACATTTATACTCTATACTAATAGGTTCAACATGTACCTTGGATTATGCACCATAGGTGTGACCCACCATTCACCCTTCCTCGATCTGGCCTCCCCACTCCCCTTCCATTCCTCCTTCCTCCCTCCTTCATCTTGGGCCATAGTTGTGATCTATTCTTCATATTAAAGTGTTAGTGATTGTAAATTGGTTTCATAATAGTACTGAGTACATTGTATATTTTTCTTCCATATTTGACATACTTTACTAAGTAAGATATGTTCCAGCTCCATCCATGTAAATGTAAAAGAGGTAAAGTCTCCCTCTTTTTTAAGGCTGCATAATATTCCATGGTTTACATATTCCACAATTTATTAATCCATTCATGGGTCAATGGACACTAGGGCTTCTATGACTTGGCTATTATGAATTGAGCTGCAAAGAACAATCTGGTGCAAAAATCTTTGTTATAAAGTGATTTTTGGTCTTTTGTAAATACACCTAGTAGAGGAATTGCAGGATCAAATGGCAGGTATACTTTTAGATCCCTGAGTATTCTCCATACTTCCTTCTGAAAGGGACATTTTACCTTGCACTTCCACCAGCAGTGCAGAAGTGTTCCCTTTTCTCCACATCCTTGCCAACATCTGTACTTTGGGGATTTTGTTATGTGACCCACTCTTACTCTGGAGTTAGATGATATCTTAAAGTGGTTTTGATTGGCATTTCTCTGATGGTTAAAGATGATGAGCACTTTTTTCATGTGTCTGTAGACTATGTGCTTATCTTGTTCAGAGAAGCTTCTGTTCAAGTCCCTTGCCCACAATGAAATGGGATTACTTGTTCTTTTCTTATGAATAAGTTTGAGTTCTCTGCAGATTCTGGTTATCAAACCTTTGTCAGAAGCATAACCTGCAATATCCTCTCCCATTCTGAGGGCTATCTGCTTGCTTTACTTACAATGTTCTTGGCTGTGCAGAAGCTTTTTAGGTTGATCAGATCCCAGTAATATATTTTTGGTGTTGCTTCAATTGCCCAGGAGTCCTCCTCATAAAGTATTCTCCCAGGCCAATTTCTTAAAGTGTTTCTCCTGCACTCTCTCCAAGAATCTTTATAGTTTCATGTCTTAAGTTTAAATCTTTTATCCAGTGAGAGTCAATATTTGTTAATGGTGAAAGGTGTAGGTCCAGTTTCAGTCTTCTACAAGTCACCAGCCAATTCTCCCAGCCCCATTTTTTAAATATGGAATCTTTCCCCCAATTTGTATTTTTGATGGGCTTATCAAAGATCAAATGGTGATAAGTGTCTGGGTTCATTTCTTGGTTCTCAATTCTGTTCCATATATATACCTCTCTATTTTTGTGCCAATACCATGCTGTTTTGATTACTATAGATTTTTAGTATAGTTTGAAGTCTGGTAGCATGATTCCTCCTGATTTGTTTTTATTTCTGAGTAACATCTTGGCTATTTGAGGTTTTTTTCTAGTTTATATAAAAACAAAGTACAATTTTTTCCAGATCTTTAAAGTATGACAGTGGTGCTTTGATAGGGATTGCATTAAATTTGTAAATTGCTTTGGGTAATATGGACATTTTAACAATGTCGATACTTCCTAGCCATGAGCATATGTTTTTCCATTTGTTAACATCTTCAGCTATTTCTTTCTCAGAGTTTTATAATTCTCTTTTTAGAGATCTTTCACATCCTTTGTTAGGTAAATTCCCAAATATTTCATCTTCTTTGGCATAACTATAAAGGAAATAAAGTCCTTGACTGTTTTTTTCAGGTTGACTATTATTGGTATATATAAAAGCTACTGATTTGTGAGTATTGATTTTGTATCCTGAGACACTACTGATCATTTCTAAGATTTTTGTGGTTGAGTCTCTGGGGTTTTCCAGGTATGAAATCATGTCATTTGCAAAGAGTAAAAGTTTGATCTCCTCTGACCCTATTTGGATACCCTTGTTTGCCTTCTCTTGCCTGATTGCAATGGCTAAGACTTCCATTACAATGTTAAAAAGCAGTGGAGATAATAGGCAACCTTGCCTGGTTCCTGATCTGAGTAGAAATGTTTTCAGTTTTCCCCCATTCAACATGATATTGGCTGTGGGTTTGCTATAGATGGCCTTTGTCAGTATAGGAAAAGTCACTTCTATTCCTATTTTCTTAAGTGTTCTGATCATGAAAGGATGCTGGATATTGTCAAAAGCTTTTTATTCTTCTATTGAGAGAATCATATGGTCTTTGTTTTTTAGTTTGTTTATGTTGTGTATTATATTGATAGATTTACATTTATTGAACCAACCTTGAGACCCTGGGATAAAACTCATTTGGTCATGGTGAATAATTCATTTGATGTGTTGCTGGATTCTGTTTGCTAGGATCTTATTGAATATTTTTGAATGTATGTTCATTAAAGATATTGGTCTATAGTTTTCTCATTGGGTCTTTTCCTGGTTTGGGAATCAGGGTGATATTTGCTTCATAGAATGTGTTGGAAAGTATTTCTTTTTTTTCAATGTTTTGGAAAAGGTTGAGTAATATAGGCACTAGTTCCTTGTTAAAGGTTTGGTAGAATTCTAATGTGAAGCCATCTTCACAGACTCTTCTTTTTTGGGAGATTTTGTATAGTTGATTCTATTTCAGTACTTGTTATAGCATTTCCAATTCTTTCTGATTAAGTCTAGCAAGTTGGTGTGGTTCCAAGTATTGGTCAATTTCTTTCAGATTTTCATATTTTGAGAATAAAGGTTTTTTGTGGTATTAAGGATTTTTTGAATTTCTGAGGTATCTGTTGTTATTTTGCCTTTGTCATTTCTGATTGATGATATTAGGGAATTTAATTTTCTATTTTTGGTTAGGTTGGCCAAAGATTTATCAATTTTGTTGAATTTGTCAAAAAAACAACTTTTTGATTCATTGATCTTTTGAATAATTCATTTGTTTTTTATTTAATTTAATACTGCTGTAATTTTAGTTATTTCTTTTCTTCTGCTATGTTTGGGGTTGGAATGTTCTTCCTTTTCCAGTTGCTTAAGATGTCCCGTTAAGTTATTGGCTTCCTCACTTTCTGTTCTCTTGAGGAAGGCTCGCAATGTTAAAAATTTCCCTTTTAGGACAGCCTTTGCAGTATCTCACAGGTTCTGATAATTCATGTCTTCGTAATTGTTTTGTTCCAAAAATTCATCAATTTCCTTCCTATCATTCAGCATAAGGTTATTTAATTTCCATGTCTTTGTATGAGTATGCAGTTTCCTGTTATTAGTGAGCTCAATTTTTATTGCATGATAATCTGAAAAAATACAAAGAATAATTTCTATAACTTTAAAATTTTCTGAGGTTAGATTTGTGACCTAAGATTTGATCACTTTTTTTTTTTAATAATTTTATTGAATCATAATTATGTACATTGGTGCAATCACAGGGCACGATTCATATACATTCAGAAATATTTGGATCATACTGTTACAGATATCCTTCATGGCATTTCCTTGGAGGAAGTTCCTTGAGCCGATGAGAAGAATGTATATTCAATTTTGTTAGGATGAAATGTTCTGTAGATATCTGTTAAATTCAATTGTTGTATGGTGAAGTTTAAGTCCAAAATTGGTTAGTTTCTTATTGGAGGATCTATCCAACACTGCCAAGGGGTGTTAAAATTTCAAACTATTATGGTGCTGGAAGGTATTAAATTGCTTATGTTTGTTAAAGTCTCCCTTATAAATTGAGGAGCCTTCTGATTGTGTGCATAAATGTTAATAATTGACATCTCATCATGTTGAGTGCTTCCTTTAACAAATATGAAGTGACCATCCTTGTCTTTTCTTACTTTTGTTGGTTTAAAGCCTAGTGTATCTGCAAATATAATGGGAACCCCTGCTTTTTTCTGATTTCCATTTGCCTGGATTACAGGTGTCCATCCCTTCACCCTGAGTCTATATTTATTTTTTAAGGTAAGATGAAATTCTTGTATGCAGCACATATCTGGCCTAAGTTTTTGTATCCAGTCAACCAACTTGTGCCTCTTAACAAGGACAGTTTAAGCCATTCACATTATTTGAGAGTATTGATAAGCCTGGTAATATTTGGGGTGTCAAGTTTTTTGAGTGTCCATTGGACATTTTGAATCTTTTTACCACTGTGGAAATTGGGTTTTTGACCCAATTTGACCTTCATCAAGAATTTTAGAGTAAGTTTACTTTTCCAGCAGGTCATTATGGAGAATGGTTCTGAGGATATCCTGATGAGCTGGTTTGGTTATGGCAATTTTTTTCAATGTGTGTATATCATTAATGTATTTAACTTCTCCGTCAAAAATGAAGCTCAATTTAGCTGGATACAGGATCCTGTCCTGAAAGTTGTTTTGCTTTAGGATATTGAAGGTTTATGACCATCCTCTTCTGGCTTGAAAATTTTCAGCAGAGAAATCTGCAGTCATTCTAATATTCTTCCCCTTGTAGATTATGATTTTTTTTACATTTGGCTGATTGTAGGATTTTCTCCTTCATATTTTGGCAAAGATAATTACAATGTGTCTAGAAGATGCTTTATTTGGGTTGAGTCATGCTGGAATTCTAAAACTGCTACCTAAATTTCAGTATTTCTTGCCATGTTTGGAAAGTTCTCCTCAATTATCTCTCAGAGTAGAGTATTTGTGCCTTTTGGACCATCCTCTTCTCCTTCAGGGATTTCTATGAGGTAAATGATTGCTATTTTGGAGTGGTCCCACAATTCTCTCAGGGAATGATCCATTTTTGCTCTCTCCTTCTCTTCCTCTTTGATCATTTGGAAGTGTTCAAAAACTTTGTCTTCAGTGTCAGAGATCCTTTCTTCTTCCTGCTCCATTCTGTTACTGAGGGATTCTACTGTATTTCTCAGATCTTTTATGGCTGCAAGTTCTTGCCGCATTGTGTCAAAATCTTTGTTGAATTTGTCTTTGAATTCTTGAGACAACTTTTGAATTGCTCCTTGAATTTCTAATTCCATCTTTATCTCCATTTTGTTAATCTTATTTGCAATCCAAATTCTGAATTTGATTTCTGACATCTCAGCCATTTGTTTATGTATGGGAGCTTCTGTTGTGTCTCCTTTGTGGGGGAGTTGATCTACTCTAATTATTCATGTTGTCAGAGTTTTTCCACTGATTCTGCCCACTGATTATTTTTCACCATTTGGCTAAAGAAGCTGGCAAGATGAAATTGAATTGAGGGCTCCTGGAGTTGTAATTAACCAGCCCTTTACCAAAGAACTGGGACTGGTGACTGCGGCTTTTACCTTAGAGCTTTACAAAGGTCCCATTCACTACTATGGCCTGAAACTCTGGGGACCTCTTGGTGGGATGGGGCTAGATGGCTCTGACCTGTATTCAGGTAGTCCCTGTCCAATCCTAGTTAATCAGTAGCTTTGGGCTGAAATCTCAGCTGTGGAGATATATAAGCAACTAAAACATGCTGCCACCCAGCAAGTGACAACTTGAAGGGGAGACCCCACACTCCCACATCAACACAACCAGGGTAGAATCTTGGTGGGTCCCCAGGTGGTTGGCCAGGTCAAAAGTCTCAAACCAACTGTCCCAGTCAACACAAACACTGATCAGGTAGGAAAGTTCAAAAGGTCTTCAGCATCTATGCAGTGGGGGGTCCACTGGCAGCTCAAGTGTAACTCACTCTGGTGCTCTGTGGAGTCAGAAAGGCCCACCCAACAAAATAGTCCAGGGAGACTGGTGCCTCCTTCCCCACCTTATATCTCTGTCATACCCAGGCACTGATAGACCCATGGGGCTATGGCCCAGTTCCCTCCAAGGAGCAAATGTGCCAGGGATTTGGGCCTGCTGGAGTCAGAGGGAGGTCAATGCCTCATGGGCCAAGTGACCACACTCTGCCACCAGCCACCTAGGGGAGTTAAAGTCTGATTACTTTGGGTGCTCAATGAAAACTTGGTGTGTTCTACCTGAGCTCATTCCAAACTAGAGGTTAACAAAGCAGCAAATGTTTTTTGCTTGGCCTCTGCCCCAGCCACTCTGCTCATCTGTTATCCCTGCAATATGAGGTTCAGCTCCCTCTGGTAGTCCACAGAACTGGGGAGGTGTCTCTCTGATATTTGACCCCCATGTGATCACGCTATTAATGCTGCTGCTAGGTAGGAGGTGTCTCCACTTGGGTTCCTATGCCTTAGTGGTCCCTGAGCATCCACCTATCGTATGGAGACCCAAGCCTCCGCCTGCTGCTGAGTTGCTCTTTCTCAGAGCCAAGCCAGCCACCTTCCTTCTGTGCCTTTCTGCACTGTTACTGGATTCACAGGTACAGTGTAGCTGCACTACCTCAAACTATGCAATGCCCAGTCTTAACAAAGAACCATGAACATTTTGGTCTCTGCAGGGATTGGGCTTCTAGACCACCAGGCTAGTGGGAAGGGTGGACTGGGAGTTCAAAGTGGCAGGGAAAATATTTGTTCAACCTTCATGCCAGACAAGAAGAATGCCCAGGCTCACAGCAGGGACTCTCTGGAGAAGGAGTCCTCGCTTACAGAAACTTGCTCCTGAGGGGTGAGAGAAGAGCACCTCAGTTCACTGCTCCTTACTAGAGATCTCACACCAAGCAAGAAAGCAACTCTCTTGGGGGAAAGGATAGACACGCATCCTCTTTGGGTTCTGTTCCTGACATTTGTTTCCTTAGATCTGCAGCTTGCCTCAGCAGAGAAGACGTCCAATTACCAATCTCTTCTCTCAGCTTGGCTCCCACCCTTCATCTTTGTTGGGTTCTTTCTGGCCGTTATCACTCCCTCTGGATGGGAGCTTCTGTTGAAAGCTGGCTTCTGTTGCCTATTATCCCCTACTCCCCTTTGCTCCGTCTCTCAGCTTAATTTATTCTTGTTGTTTCCTGATTACCTGCTTGGCGCCTAGACCCTGCTGAACTGCTGATTCCACCCATCTCAAAAAATCTTCACAGACAGGTTTCTCAAATTCTCCCTGCAACAGTTCTCATGAAGTGTGGGATATCCTCGGCCAGTTCCAAGCATAGGATGACTGTCTGTGGGTGAGACTCAAATTGCTGCACCTGGCCCACACAGACAAGTGCCTGTGGCGACCCCCATCTCCCAAAGTCCAAAACAATGGTCTTTTCTTCTCCGGGATCTCTCATCTGAGTGTCTGTCCTACAGCCTAACCGCAATTAGTCTGCACCAGAGGGCACCCCACTCTGGCTGCCTAATTCTGCTCAGGAGTCCACACTTCACCAATCTTTCCACACAATACCTAGTTTCCCCACAAACTTGGAACTACAATCTTCCCTGGTGGGGCTGGTTGTCACCATAACTGCCCGCAGCCCCTACAGCCTGACGCAAAATCTTTCCTGGCAGTGTCTGCAGCTCCGGATTACACTCCAAGTCCAGCAATCCACCACCTTACTGCACACCCCAAACTGCCTCTCCACACCAATATTCCATGCCAGGAATGATCTAGCCTATTCACTCTCACGTGTTGTTCCTGGAGAGATGAGCTAAATGTCCTTCCCATCCACCATCACACTCCACCTCCTAATGATTTTTAGTTTTAATTGTGGCAGAATACACATATAAAATTTTCCATTCTGTTTTTAAGTGTGCAGGTGACTGGAATTAAATACATTCACGTTACTAAACCATCATCACCATCTCTATCTACAGAATTCTTTTCATCTTAAAAACTGAAATTCTACACCCATTAATGTCCTCTCATTCCCTCCTCTACCAAACCCTGGAAATCACCATTCTACTTTTTATCTGTGTGAATTTGAGTATTCCAGGTAACTAAACACAAGTGAAATCACACAGTAGCTGTCAATTGTGACCGGCTTATTTCATTAACATAATGTCTTCCGGATTCCTTTATGTTTAACATGTGTCAGAATTTACTTAATTTTAAAGACTAATATTTCATTGTATGTTTATAGCACATTTTGTTCATTTGTTCATCTCCTAAACTATCAAAACACATTTTAACAATCTTGTAGCACATTGACTTAACTGCTTGAATTTTAGAGACTCAAAACCAGAAAGCATCTTCCTTACTCCCAGCCTATAAAAAAGGATAGATTGGAAAGATGAGACTCAAAAACTGACATGTTTAAATTAACAGGACAGTCTTACATTCCTAGGACAGAAATTGCTGTTGACATTTCTTAGATAGAATCAGAAATGTAGAACATTTCCTGCTGTACTTTTTCATCGCATTTATTATGTTTCATGTGCCTTAAATTAAGCTAATCATCTTGTTTGCACAACAATTTACTTTTGGGGTTGGATTTAGGTTTTGTGAAAATCTTCCTTTCCATGGTGAGTAATAGATTTGGTCAAATATTAACCTTGAGGAAATGAAATTTGACAGTTCTTCAAAGAAGGTATAAAACTAATTATAAGTAAAAATCATTTCAATTTCAATAATTAAAAAGAAAATCCTGCGAGCCCTAGATTATTCTCTTTCAATTCATCTCATAGACCTGTCCATGATTATGGTTTTATACATGCCTACTGACCAAATTACATGAATCAAAGCAGCAAACACTTAATATTTTGTGTGTGTGTGTTTTATTCAGACTTTATTTTAAAATAAATCAAATCAAATCAAATTTGCTTAATTTTCACTTTAAAAATATCTATCTACCAAAATAACCAGTTTTATTAGCTTCTGAAAGTTGCTCACATGGTTCATTTTACCAATTTTAGCTGGCAGGATTATTATTATATTATTATGCTTTATTATTATTAGAATAAGATCACACCAATTTAAAGGACCCAGCATGTCATCAACTTTCAGGGTAGAAGAAACAGTTAAAATTATCCTCACACTCAACCTGAGCTGAATCCACCTGGTGATCTGTGGTCTTATGGCCTTTGCTTGAATGGCCTCAGGCCTGTTTCACTCAAACTTTTACCATGTGTTTACCCTTGGAATGATTTGGGATAGACTATGTGACTTCCTTAATACTTATTCAGTATTTTCCTTTCACTAAACTTCCCTTTTTCTTTGATAATTTAAAAGAGAAACATAACCCTATTGTAAGGCTAAAATTAACACCATTTTCCATGAATAAAAGGTGGATATAAAAACAGCTATAAATAGAGAGATATTAAACTTGAGGCTATCTTTGACTTAGAAAAACCTGAAAGTGTTAATGTATTATGGAAGCATTCTTGTCATCATAGATCCCAAATTAGACATTATCCTTAACACCATTAAAGTTATTAGAAGAGAACAGAAAAAATAGCAACGTTCTTATACCCAATACCAAACATTGTGACACCTAAAATCATTTTACATACTACCAAGTCCCAAATTTTAGAAAACAATGTTTCTTCCTCCCATTACACCCTTTGAACAGCTTAGCTGTCAGAAAGTTGTCTTCTCATTGAGTTGACGTTTATCTATATCCATGTAGTATCTACAAATTATTCTATACTTCAAAGCTACCCAGAACAAATTTGGACACTCTTTCTTATAATACTCCTTTGTGTATCTGAAAGCAGCTCTTATATACAAACTAGTCTTTTTTCATGGCCAGACTCACTCAATTCTTCCTGCCTTTCCTCATATAAAATAATTCTTTAGTACTGCTTATTTAATTTCTGCTCCTTCAATATATTTTCTGCATAGAAGTTTTGACAATCATGTCCATAAACTCATCCTAGAAAAAGTGCTACATACCTTATTGCTGAATATCACTATGGTCACCTTGAAGTACTTTCCTTGGGAAGCTCTGCACTAGTGCCAGCACCTAGTCCAGCCTTCAAAGCAACTTTGTAACTCTTTCTAGAATGACCATCAGAGCTGTTGTCATTTTACCCTTGATATCCTGAATGTCATCAACACATCTTTCTTTCAGTATTTCCTTTATCTTCTGGTAAATAAAAATCTCTGGGGGCTATATCAGGTAAATATGGAAGGTGTTCCAATGCAGTTATTTGTTTACTAGACAAAAACTACCTCACAGACAGTGTCATGCAATCTGGTGCATTGTTATGATGCAAGAGCCGTGATTTTCATTTAAGATTTTCCTATTTCTCTTTCAATGTTTATTTGGTTTTCTATGTTTCTCACAGTCACCTGACAACTTTGATGTAAATTTGATGAATTTTTGCAATATTTTCATCAGTTCTGCTTATTCTGGTCATCCTGAGATTTTGTCATCAATGACACTTTCTCTTCCTTCAGAAAAACTTTTAATCCATTTGTACAATGCCATTTTATTCATGGCATTATGCCCATAAACTTGGACAAACATGTCCCTGATTTCACTTCTACTCTTGCCCAGTTTAACAAATTTAATGTTTGTTCATTGCTCTAATTTATACTCTGACATTCTCATGATGACACACAAAAACATGTAATAACAATAATGAATGCCACTTAGCCAGACATCGCCACATGTCAACAGAAACACAACAGTGAGACTCTGGTACACCAAGGTTATAAATTCTTACTGAGTTGTTTGTGCAGTGCTGCCAATGTAAGCACATTGTGGCAAATTCATAAACTTAATTGTCAAACCACGTGCATTAGTCAGAGTTCTCCATAGAAACAGAATGAATAACGTGTGGCGTGGGTAAATGTATGGACGGATTGATAGATAAGTTTAAGAAATTACCTAATTGTTCATGTGATTTTGCAAACTGATATGTCCATGATAATACAAGGTGAGCCAGCAGGCTTAAGGGCTCAAAAGGGCCAGGGTGCAATTCAGGTCTAAAGGCCATCTGCACTAGTACTCCCTCTTGCTTGGGGAAAGGTCAGCCTTTGTCCTAGTCAGGCCTTCTACTGATTCTAGGAGGCCAACCCAGATTATGGACAGCTTTGCTTTACTCAGAATCTACTGATTTAAATATAAACCTCATCTAAAAACATAACTCATAATTGACAATATGTGCCCAAATAGTAAAGTGACTTGTCCAACACTGGGTAACAGCTTATTAGAACGTAGTAGGCCCCTGCACGTGAAAAAGTCAGTATTTTCCTTTGAATTTGAACTAAGCAGCCCAGAGACTATGGTCTGTCAGTGACAGATGCAGGTTGAGAACAGTGATATTATGATCATTATATTAACCACATCAACAATAACAGCTAACATGAATTGAGAATGTGGTATTTACTAGGCATAATTTTTATCATTTGTCTGATACTATGTAATCCTTATGATACTCTGTAAGGTAAATTCTATTTTTATTTCTGTCACAGGGATGCAGAACCTGAGTGATAGGAGAATTAAGTTACTTGTCCAGGTTTACATAGAGCTTGTAGGAGGTAGATATAGATTCAAACTCAGGTAGTCTGATTCCAGAGTCCATATCATAACCTCTGAATGGCCCTAGTCTTTTCTCTTCCCCCCAAACCCATTGAAACGCACTGAAGAAAATACAGAGTAGCCATGAAGTCTGGAAACCTAGGTGTCTGTCAGTGCAATTATACTGTTATTAAGTTACCAGTTAATACCCATACTTAACTGGCTAAAAAGGCACCAAGAGGATAGTACACCATCCACACTGGAATGAAGAAGAACTTGTGGCTGATGATTTCTAAAATCTGGATCGGACCATGTGCACGTGTGTAGGCTACCTGTGTACCAGGTTTGAACTCTTCTGACATGGTAAAAGTACAGGTATGTGTGGGGTAAATCAGAGCCATGAATCATATAAGACAATACATCCCAGACAGGAGTTCAAGGTTGAATAAAATGTGTTAATGAACCACATTTGTTTCAGTTTCTCACAGTTCATTGAACTATGCATTACTAATGAGGAACAATACATTGACCGTATTATGTAATGTCACTGAGCACATCATGTGTTACCATAAAATACCACAAAGCCATCATTATGTATAAACACCAGCATTTTCAGACATTATGGACATACTGCCATTAGCATTTTGATTTT
Organism: Arctocebus calabarensis; assembly: GCA_963573935.1. Classification (NCBI taxonomy): domain Eukaryota; kingdom Metazoa; phylum Chordata; class Mammalia; order Primates; family Lorisidae; genus Arctocebus; species Arctocebus calabarensis. The sequence goes on from CAUYON010092626.1 coordinate 13,518, forward strand.
TCTTTTTTCTCTGTCTTATTCAAAGTATAGTGTCTGGATCCAAGCATAGTATTCCAAACATGCTATCGTTATATGTGGCAAAGCAGGACCATCCTTCCCCCTTTTTAGATACTAAAGTCTGAAAGCTGTCTGGCAATCAGTGAACTCAATAAAGTTATATTGATACTTATTCATCTGAAAAATACTTTTTTTTAATACCTACCACAAAAGAGGCATCTGTTTCAGGGCCTGGGAATATAATGGTGAACAAAACAAAGTTCCTGCCTCATTGATCTTTTATTATAGTAGGAGGAGACAGATTAAAAAATAGACAGTTGGATGTATGGTAATATACTAAGTCATGCTAAATGAAATGGGGCAGAGAAAGCAATAGTAAGAGATATAGAATAAAGAGGCTACAATGTGAGGCAAATCTATTCCTAAGCATTTTATTCTTTTTATTCTATTGTAAATAGAATTTTTTAAAATTTGCTATGGACCCATGTATTAAATACAGGGCATATTAAGGTATAAATTGCATGAAGAAGGTGGTCAAGGCAGCCAGGTGGTTATGAAGGGGAAGGGGGTAATTCCAAGCATGGGGAATGTGAAGTGCAAATTCCTAGAGGAAGTGAAAGAGGCCAATATCATCACTGGAGTAGAAATACTGTGGAAGAACACAGTAAAGAATAAGGACTAGGGAGGTGGCAGCAGACTGGATCATGTGGACTCTTGTGGTAGGAGTTCAATTTCAGCCCAACTGGGACAGGAAGCCATTGTTTCTCCCCTATGGGAGCTATAAAATCTCTGTTGAATGTGAAAAGGATTACCCAATTGCTCTAAGGATAACAGACTTTACGAGGGCAAGAGTGGGAGCAGGGAAATCAATATGGACTGAAACAGCTATGTTTACATTCCTAAGATAAGTTCATTTTTCATTATCTTTTGAATTTAATTTATAATTTAATGGCGCTGCAGTCAGAAAATGTGTTCTGTATGACGCTGATTGTTTGAAATTCCTTTGTGAACTAGCACATTGTTAGTTTTTAAAATGTTTTGGCATATTTGATAATAATGTAGAGCCTCACTTTGTTGGGTGCAGAATCCTACATATCCATTAGTTCAAATTAGTTAAATATTGGTATTCAGATCATCCATATCATTGCTATTATTTGGTCGACAGAGTCTGTAATTTTCTAATAGATTTTGGTTCAATTCTAGGTTCGCTAAATTGTTCTCACACTTCTGACAACTTTCATTCAATTAGTATGTTTTTAAGTTACATTGATAAATATTATTTAGTCATGATTTGTATAGCTTCCTGTTAGACTTTTTCTTTCATATGCAGTTTCTATCAAGTACATCAATGCATTTTGCTTTAGATTACTCTTTTGTCTAATATTAATAGTCCAATTTCTCTTAGTAAATATTTGCTTCAAATATCTTTTGTCACATATTTTTTTCCAGCCTTTCCACATGGTGTTGTCTTAAATATTTCTTTTGTAAACAGCATTTCCTTGCATCGTTTTGTTTGTTAGGGATATTTTGTATTCCTACAATCATGGTTTATATTTCTTCTTTACTAGCCTCTTTCTTTGCTCCTTCAAAAAAAATGTCTTTCCTACTGGTGGATTTTTTTTTAAATATTCCTTTTCTTTCTTTACTGTTGGATTCAAGAACATAGATTATATTCTAGTTATTTCAATGGCCAATGTAATGTTTACCATGTAGACTTGTTAAGTATTTATATCCTCCTTCTTAAATATAATATAGACATTAGACTGCTTAACTGTCCACTAACCTCCATAGCACACTTCCTTCCTTACTCCTCATTTATGAACAGGGAGATTGATTCTGCTATCTAATTTCATAGAGAACTCTTAAGGTTCTCTCTGCTTTGCCAGAGCCTAAGCACATAATCATAATTTCCATGGCTTGCTTTTATAGATCTTTTTTCCATAAAGCCTGTGACTGTAGTCCATACCTTTCTTAGTATTTCTGCTTTTAGTCCATAAAGACGGTTATCCAAAAAAAATTATTATAATAAAATACACACAACATAAACTATACTATTTTAACTAAAGTCTACAATTCAGTGCTATCAAGAACATTTCCAGTGCTGTTTCCCATGTTTTTTAACACCTAAAACAGAAACCCCCCATAGCCATTAGCAGTCATTTCCATTTCCTCCAGCCTCTTCTTTCTGACTTTGTGGATTTGCCTATTCTGAGTATTTCATTTAAATGGGATCATACAGAATATGGCCTGTTGCATCTGGCTTCATTTGCTTAACATATTGTTGACAGGATTTATCCATATTGTAGCATGTATTATATCATTCCTTTTTATAGGTGAATAATGATCCTTAGTGTGTTCATGCTACATTTTGTTTATTCATTCATCTGTTTTGGACACTTGGGTCATTTTCAGTTTGTGTAATAATAATAATAACACTACTATTAACATTTGTTTACAAGTTTTTGTTTGAACACCTGTTTCCAGTTCTTCTGGGAATATACCTAAGAACATAATTGCTGGGTCATATGGTGATTCTGTGTTCAATATATCAAGGAATGAAAACACTGCTTCTCATAGCAGCAGCTCCATTTTACCTTCCCAAAGGCAATGTTTGAGCTCTCTAGTTTCTTCACATCTTTTCCAACATATGCACTTTTTCTTTTTTTATGACAACCATTCTAGTGGGTTTGAAGAAGTATCCAGTTTGTCATTCCTACTATGGCTGATGATTGGTTTCCATTTGTGTTTTTGTTGTTGCCCTAAAATTGCTGTGGATGTGAAGTAAAAGGGTCCATCAAAACAGGACCTGATCTCTCTATTTTGATTGGCACATCAAATCTTTTATCACTTCCAGCCATATTTCTTAAGTGAATGACCAAGGCAAAAACTCATAAACCCAGTATCTGAGCATATAATGCCACCACTTTTCAACAGAATAAGGGAGGAGACGTTACCTTTGTAAGGTAAGATAGATCCACACCAATTTAATCAAAGGTTACTACAGCTAATTTCTTCCTTCAATGTCTCACCTTTTCAAACTAATATAATGCAGACATTACACTAGATAAGTGAGGAGCGTATAGAATGAATGTGATTTTCCTGCAAGAATTGAGGTTTCTTCTCAAAGGATTGGTGACAACTACAAAATTACTCTTTCTTTCTCTCTTTTGGCCTGTCCAAGAAATTAGAAATTTTGACCTGCCAAGAGTGAAATTAAAACCACACAAAAACAATTAAGAAATTTACACATTGCCTATTTTTTAAATAATGTGTCACATTCTTTTATGAACACAGTAGAACCTCTGTAAATTGACCACCCAAGGGACTTTAGCAAACTGGTCAATATACAGAGATGATCAACACAAGGAACCAAGCCTACTCTACTGATATCTACAGTTGGTGCATGTCTGATCTATGAAAATTGGGTCAACTTAAGGAGGTGGTCAGTGTAGAGACGTGGAAATTATATTCATATTATCATGAACATATCCTATAGTCATGATTTTTTATGATCCTAGAAGAAATATATGCTCATTTCTTTTTTGAACAAGAAAGTGAAAAGCACATATTATCTGCCACTCCATTAGTGCTATAAGGGCTCAGAGGTGGCAGCATGAAGGTCATGGACCTGAATTTGGAGAACAAACCTGGGTTCTAGATCAGGTTCTTTGTGACCTGAGGATTATTGCATAACTTTTTTCATAAGTTTGTCCCAAGTTTGAAATATTTTATGTGAATACTCCCTTTTAATCCATACCTACCCTTTATGACTGCCCCACCCACGGGAGTCTGATCTAAGGCACTTTACTGTTTCATGACCTCATTTTAATCAGTAGTTACCTTGCCTGTCTCCCTTCTCCCCAAGTCTGGTTCTCCATAGCAACTGAAGCGCATCTCTCCTTGTAAATTGGAAGGATTACGTAAGGAGCAGCCTTGACCATGGAGCCTACAGACACCTTTTGTGGTCAAGGTGCCTTTGATGCCTCCTTAATCATACTGGAGTGCTGCTTGGATGTACATCCAGTGTCAGACACTCTGCTTAGTCTTCAGTGTTAGTTACTGTGACCACGCATTGAGTGTAAGCTCTTTACTAGGTACTAGGCTATTTGCATATCTTATCTTTTCTCACAGCAACCTGAAGTGGGTGCTCTTCTCTCCCCCACAGTTTATAGGTGGGGAAGCAGAGATACAGAGATTTTGTTACCCGCCACAATACTGCTGATGTGTGGAAGAGCCAGGTTCAAGTACAAGTCTTAGCCTGCCTGCCTAAAATCATGCCCTCAACCCCTAAGTATAAAGCAGATTAAATTCATATTCTAATATTTCTATTAATTTGGTGAGGCTGATAGACTTTATTTACCATCAGCATCAATGATTAACACCTTTTTTAAAACAAATGACAACTGCAACAAAAAAATAGCCAGGCGTTGTGGTGGATGCCTGTAGTCCCAGTTATTAGGGTGGCTGAGGCAATAGAATACTTAAGCCCAAGAGTTTGAGTTTGCTCTGAGTGGTGACACCATGGTATTATACCAAGGGCGACATAGTGAGACTCTGTCTCAAAAAAAAAATGGTTTTTAAAAAATTGATCTCTACGGTAGTGTTATTATCCTCGTTTTGCACGTTATTATCCCCATTTTCCAGTTGAGGAAAGTGAAGCTGTGTGATTTAGGGCTACTAATTCAGAAATGGCAAATCTGGGGTCTTTTTAGGAAGCCAAGGCTCCTTCAAGCCAGTTAGCATTAAGCTGGGCATATTTCCTCTAAAACAAATCAAATGATTTGTCTCCCACAACGCAAGCCAGTCCCTCTGCATCACTTGTTTTTCTATCTGTTAGTAGTTCCAGGCACAGCTGTACTTCTCTCCAAAAACCTCACATCGTCTTTAGCCCAACTGTTCCTGAGAGAGGCTTTCTGACTTGTGAGAATGTCATGCAGCATTCTGCGAAAGGTCAAAGCCCTTGAAGGAGGAACAGTGTGCAAACAGAGCTGAGGAATGTGTGTGGGCCAGCCACAAATCTCAGGCTACTGCTCTCAGATCTGGGGTGCTCTGGGGCCTCTGCAAGGTCAAGGACACCACACATGCAAGAGCCTTGTTTGCAAATATGGAGAAGTTTTGCCAAAACGCCAGAGGAGTTTTGCCTTAGAAGTTTCTGTGTCCAAGAAGAGAGTGTAAAACACTTTGTATTGCTGGGTCATGAAAACAAGCCTCCATCTGAAAAGCATATTTTAATCTTGCTGTCTATCAAGTTTTAGTGCTTTAATAGTGACATTGACATTGGAAAAGACAGAGATGCCTCTTACACTGCAGGATCTCTCTGCTAATTGGCTTTCCCAGAAACCCTGCTCAGGCCTCTCCCCCTCTATGAAGATTTCTCTAACTATTCCAAACAGAAAGTCTTTCCTTCATCATAGCTCTTACATTTCCAGCATAGGCCCACATCCCATAGCAGTAGCACAGGAGGGAAGTCTCAACACCTTTCTTTGCAACTCACCAGCATACAAACCTGGGTAATTTGTGCCCCCACCCAGCCTCAGGCTGTCCATCTATAAAATGGCAGTCACACCTGCTCCCCATGATCGCAGACAGTAAGCCATCTGGCAAGCACCACTGAGAGCCCCTCCTGTGTCAGGTTTCCAGCTGAGCCCTTTCCTGGTTTAAAATGTGATATATGCAGAGGTATTTATGGCCAAATTTGTGTATTCAAACTAAACATTTACATAGCATTTGCCAACTTGGGTTTTGCAGTGGTGCCTGGTAAAATTAACATAAAAAAAAACAAAGATAAAATTCTAACAATACACATAAATGTGGATACACACAGATGTACAAATTATGTTGATGTAAGTCTCCTCAGTACCAAATACTAAATTAGACTGTGCAATCACATGGTAAGGGGAAGTAAGTTGAAGTTCTTGAACTATTTTACTCACAAAACCATTTAGGGGCAATGTATGTTTGTAGGTACATATGTATGTATGCATGTAAAAATGACTGCTTGTATTATAGGAAATGTTTCTATAGAACCTTTAAAAATGCTGGAAAGAAGGTGTAGGCAGTTACAAAAGGTATTATTGTACATGTTATCAAGATGAAATTGTCCCCTGAGAGAATGTACAGAAGAATGCATTGTACCTTGTCAAATGTCACCTTCACAGTCTGGGTCTCTGATCTTAGGGGGGTTTGGGATGTCCCATGAGTGTTAGTTTTGTCTTTGTAAATACAGCACAAGCCTTTAGACTACCTCTGTTACAGTTCCTTTAGAACTATGATGGGCCCATAAAAGGGCAACCGACATAGCTCTGGCCTTCACTTCCCCAGCCAGGCAAACATAAAATATCTACCTCTTTATACACCCTAAAAGCAACCTCTGCAATAGCTGCACTCACATAGAATGGAGTCCACTCATCACTTTGGGCTGTCGGGCTGGATGTCATGGAAGGCATTCTTAGCCAAGGTGTCCCATTTAACCCTCATATCTGACCCCAATCCTAAAGATGAAAATGTATCAGCATTATTTTTTTCCTATACAGTTAGCTACATTTTAGAAACCTTGACTAGCAAATTATAATTAAATCTTAATGCAATGTCTTCTTCTGATTTGTTTATCCAGGGCTCTGTAGGTATATGTAATTTGAACCCCTACCTCACCAGGTTTTGGAGACACATAGACACATATACACACAGTGGGAGAACAACTGATTTTTCCCTTCCTGAGAAGTTTCTTTGAATTCTTTGTAACCTTCTAACAATGAGAAATTTGACTTGAGATGTTACCTTTAACTTCATGATTGTATTTCTTAATATGTCTGTCCTCTCAAAGGATCCCCACCAATACTGTCTAGAGAGAGCAGAAAGCAAATTTTAAGCTGCCAGAAAGGATAAACATGGAAATGCATAGATTTTTATGTGGAAGTTGACAGTTGAGGTAGTGAAATAGTGAACAGTTTAATAAAGGAGCTGTTAGTATCCAGTGGGATGCACAGAGACGCTTAAAAGATATGATGCAGGATTGAAAGAAATGCCAACTCTGTACCCCAATATATCAGACTCCCAGGAGTCTCGCAATGGTGTTTCCCAAGCTGCATCGTCACATCCCCACCCTCCTACCTACCTCCCAAGTTCTCCCATCCAATAGTCTCTATCTCACCCACCATTCCATAAATGCCACCTACCTCTCCAAATGCCAAGAAACATAGGAGTTATCTCTGGCTCTGCCCCTTTCTCATCACGAAGCCCAGTTAATTACCACCCCCCTGCCAATGCTGAAAATGTCTCCATTTGATCTCTCTACTTACCTTCCCTTACCCAGTTCAGGCTGCCACCATTTCTCACCTGGATGACTGCAATGGTATCCCACCCAGCCTCTCACATCACAAAGTCCTCTTTCCGAGAGACTCCCATGAGGGGACCAGAGTCAGCACATTTAAAGGCAGATTGGCTCTCACTAATCTCCTGCTTAAAACCCTTCAATGACTTCTTGTTTTTGAACAACATTCAAAACCCTTAAAATGGCCTATGAAAGAAAAGCATGTGGACAAACATCAAATATTTACATCTGTTACAAAGCCACAGAAATAAAAACACTATGGTCTTGTTGCAAGAACAGATAGACAATATTACAGACTCAAAGTCTGGGTCATAACTCTATTACAGACTCAAAGTCTGGGTCATAACTCATACATATTTGGGAATTAATGTATCATAGCAGTGATTCTACATATTAGTGGGTAAAATAACAATCGCTTGATGGATAGCATTGAAGAAACTGGCTTCTGTTTGAATTCCTACCTAACTTCATACTAAAGTGGACTCCAGGTAGAATAAAAACCTGATATTAAAAGTAAAACTCAAATGTTAATAGAAGAAAATATAAAGCATGAACTAAGACATGAAAATCTTAGGCTTTTATGAAATCCTGAGACATCGTCCATTAGCAGAAGAAAAGGTGTTTTCTTAGATCAGAATGACACATTCCTGTTCATTAGAGGACAGCATGGGCAAGACTAACAAATTTTCAGCCCTTCCTTGACGATCAAACTCATTTTTCTCTGTCCAAAGCTCCTTTATGGTGTGGGACCAGGACACTTGACTATGGCTCTGTCTGAAAGCTTCGTCCTCTGCTTCAGTTAACCAATCCCCATTCACCCTTGTGACCTAAGTTAAAGTGTCTCTTCCTTAGAAAGGCCCTCCCTGAGCAGTAGAATTAGGGGCACATCACATCTTACTGTGTGCGATCTCATTTCACCTTCTACTTTACATTCACTGCACACATTGCAATCACAATTATTTCATCAGTGATGGAACCCTTAGTTTAGTGCCCACGTCCCTTAATAGGTTGTATAAGCTAGGAGATCAGAGGCCACCTGCTCCGTACTTGGTACCGGGCTTTATGTTTAGAAGATACTTTTAAAATGCAAGTGGAATGGATTAATAAGGGGCAACTGAAAGAGGGCACATTTGATATCACCTGCCATGTGTGATGTATGGTCAGGGAAAATTCCAGGCATCATTTAACCTTTGTCAGCAAGAATTCAAGGTGACAGTTTATACGGCTGCTTCTACCTGTCATCGAGAGACATGACATCTCAGGTCTTATTTGTAGCACATAGAGTTCCTTGCACTGCATTAGGTGACAAATATTTGCTGATTATGCATCTGTGTTGCCTCCTCCCACCACACTGAGTTTTCTGTGCTTAGCATATCCCATCGCTTGTGCTTCCTGGCTTGCCTTTTGAGAACTCTCTTTGACAGTTACTCTCAACCTTCATTTAATTACTTCTTTTGTTGATGACTCTGCCTGTCTCTTGACTCTTAATTTGCTCTGCACATTGAGTTATTCAACAAATATTTATTGAAAGCCTAATGGATGCCAGGACTGTGCCAGGCACTAGAAAAACTGGCAGCCTTGACATATTAACATGATGCTTCAAAGAAATCATTGAGAGAACAACTCAGCTTACTGAAGTATTGAGAGAGACCAAAATGCACCCAAATTTGGGCACAATACAGAGAGTAGCTGAATAGGAATGCTACAGTGGGAAAATTGGACCCTTTCCCAGCTTATTTTGAGTAAGTGCTTCACAGTGCAGCTTCATTATTCATGACAGAAAATTTTTTTCAAAATAATAGAAATCCATCCAAGTGTACTTATAAAAAGTGACTCCCAGGTAAAATAGAAATCACCATACCAAAGTACTGATTTTAGATGCTTATCATGCTTTTTAAAGGATCAGTTCAGAGATAACATAAAGTTTCCTATTAAAAATTAATAGGATACTTCCTGAAGAGAAACCTAGCAAAAAACGCTTTTGGAATGATTTTAATGGCAAGTCTAAGTTCGTATGGATCAGTTTGCTTCTAAGACATATCCAGAGTTACTGTTATTTTTGTAAACATGGATCACCACTGCCATTATGTTGTGATGCCCCTGCATGAAAACAGCACCTTCTGATTACCCTGTTCTCTGGAAGGTGACCAGGGAAGAAGGGTGGTCCTTAGAAAGCCCTGGGTGAAGGCATAGCTGCGAGAGTGTAGCCGGAACTTCTTTATGCCGAGTCCTTAATCTTAGCTTTTTTGAGGGATGAATCCACGGACCATGCAAATAAGTGAAATGACAGAATTTATTGAAATAAAAGAGATAGATAAATGGAAGAGGTGAACAGAACCTCCGGCAGTGAAGGGGGGCGCCCAGGTGGGCAGCCTCTTTTGGGTCTTGTGTCTAGGGGTTTATATACTGCTTTTCCTATCCTGCAGGGAGGGGTTATGAGGGGGATCAAATGCATATCTGGAATATGTCACAACCATGTGGCACCAGGGGTTTGGGCAAATATTCATTTTAAAACGACCATAATGCGGAGGAATATGGTCCCACATGAAGCAGAAAGGTGTTTTCCAAGAGAGGCAGCCCAGATGAGATACTGGTCAGGCTGCTTTCTGTGAATGTGTTTGTCTAGAGAATGTGGCCCAAGGAGAACCTGTTTGTGCCTAGAGATGGGGACCTGCGATGAGACTGATCTCTGAGCTTTACCCAGGCCTAGAAAATGGAGGTCCCTGTCCAGACCTGAATGGGGGAACCCTGTAACAAAAAGCCCCACGAACTATTCTTTTAGTATTTCCAAAGACAAAATCCCGTGGAAATAGATTTCATCTCACTATAAAGGAGAACTTTCTAATGTGATCAAAAGTGGACTCATTTGTCTATGATGTGTCAGACTCCCTGACTGCTTGAACATGGATGCCTTTCCAAGGTCTATTCCTGAATTATAGACCTAAAAGTTTGGCAGCCTAGTATTGCTTTGAAGTAAAAAAAATATAAAACTTTGTATTTTACAATAATTGTAGATTTACCAAAAAAAAACCTATGAAGGGAGTTCAGAGTGTCTCTATAAACCCCATACCAGACTTCCCTATCATTAACATCTACCATCAGTAGGTACATTTTGTTGCAATTAACGAACCAATATTAATACATTGTGATTAACCAAAGTCCACCCTTTATACCAATATTGGTTTTTTTAACACACTGTCCTTTTTCTGTCCAAGTATTCCTTCCAGAAGGCAGTATTATATTTAGTCCTCTTATCTCTTTAGGCTCTTGGCTGTGAGACTTTCGCAGATTTTCCTTGGTTTTGACAACCTTGACAGTTTTGAGAAGGACTGGTCAAATATTTCCTAGTGTGGCCATTAATTGATATGTGTCTATTTCCTAATGACTAGATGCAATCTATGGGTTTTGAAAAGGAAGACCATAGAGGCAAATTGCCAGCTTCTGTACTTCATATCAAAGGTACATGCTATCAACATGACACATTATGGTTGATGTTGACCTTGGGTGCCTGGCTAAGCTAGTGTTTGTCAGAATTCTCAACTACAAATTTGTTCTTTGATGCTGTTCTCTTTGAAAGGAAGATGCTATGCATAGTCCACCCCTGAGGAGTGAAGAGTTATCTATGTAAATTATTTGGAATTTTTTTATACAGGAAGGTTTGACTATTCTTCCCCATTTATTTATTTCTTCTTTTATTATATCTACCTGGACTCACAGATATTTATTTTATGCTCTGGGTTATAATCCAATGCTACATCATTTATTTTTTGCTCAAATTCTTTCAGCTTTGACGTTTGGACACTCCCTCAGTAGTGTCCTATGTCCCTTTGACATACTCCTATAATTGTGAGATTTTTGCCTTTTGTTTGTGTTTTTAAACACTTCCTTTCTTGCATCAAATGATACTCCAGGCTTATGTAGTAGATTTCTTGTCCCAGTACTAAAATCAGTCAGTTCTCTCCAGAGTCCACCTAATGTAGCTTTTTTTTTTTTAAATTGTTGTTATTTGTAGTTTTGAAGTCTTTTTGGAGTCACTGTCCAGGCACTTGACACATGCTGTCTTTTTGATTGTCATTTTTTATTTCAACACCACTTTGTAGTTTTTAATTTCATTTCATAGGTGCATAAACTGAAACTCAGATAAATGATTGATCCAAGGCCACATGGTTTATAGAGTTGTAATAAAAGTTGAAATCTACCTGACTCCAAGCTCACACTCATCCTTTTTTTCTCAAGGCCAGCCTAACTTGTTACCCAAGTTAGCATTAGAAGGAAACAGGGCAGCTGTGAGCCAACCTACTTTTTTTGTTAGAAGGAAAAGGCAAGAAAGTTAGGCACACTCTCCTCTGGAAACACTGCCCTGAGGATTCCCACCACACTGATTCCTTCCTTCTCTGTTTCCTGTCTCATTTTTTCTGTTCATCTAAATTCCTAGATCACATTGTTAGCTCTCCAGAGAGAAAAGATTATCATGATGAGTCTGGAGCCACATTATTTCAAAACAGGTTGTGAAGATAGGGTTACTATCGAATGAAAATATTAAAATCTATACCTTTCAAACCAGGAGAGCTTAAGATTGAATTGATATCACATTATTGTTATGATTATTTTGCTTAGCACAGTCTTCCCTGGGCTAGGATCTTTTTAAAGATAAAGATCATAATCTTGCCCATTCTTCAGGGACTCAGACAGTTCCTAACATGTGTATATACAAATGCGTTAGAGAAGCTCTTTGGTCCAAAACCAGAGATGCTCTTGACTTATACACAATTTTAATCAGCTTTCCTCTTAAATAGGCAGTATTATGAGGTGGCTTCAGAGGTAGGCAAACCGATGACAGTCAGAAATCATGGTCCCTGTTGCCTTCATAAACTCTACTGAAAAACAGAGGGAATGGAGAACAATTAGAAAGGATTAAACTCATATGATCATAAAGAAAGGGAGAATAAATGATAATAGACAAAAAGTGTCAACTTTATTTTTTAAAATTTCAGATTAATAGGAGTGTGCAAATGATTAGGTTGCATTATTTGCTTTTGTTAGTAAAATTCAAGTTTCAGTTGAGCCCTTCACCCAGGGAATATGCTGTATATCCTTTGTGCTCATTGTGATCATTAAGTAAGAATTTACCAATCCTTCCCTCCTCCCCCTCCCCTTTCCTACCTCTCCTCTACCTCCACTTGAATTTAATTGTGTTATTTTCTCAAGTGCGTAGTTGTTTATCTCTTGGTCTCATGTTGGTATTAAGTACATTGGATACTTGCTTTTCCATTTTTGTGATACTTTAATAAGAAGGTAGTTTTCAACTTCATCCCGGTAAGTTGAAGTTTTATGGCTGAATAATTAATCCATTCATGTATTCATGGGCACTTAGGTTGATTCCATATCTTAGCAATTGTGAATTCATCTATGATGAACATCTTGTACGAATGTCTTTATGGTAAAATGATTTTTTTTTTCCTCCTGGTAGATACCTAGTAATGGGATTGTGGGATCAAATGGAAGATCTACTTTTAGCTGTTTGAGGAGTCCCCATACTTCTTTCCATAAGGACTGTGTTAGTTTGTGATCCCACCAGCAGTATAAGAGTGTTTCCTTCTCTCCATGTCTACACCAGCATCTGCAGCTTAGGAAATTCGTGATAGGACTATTCTTAGTGGGGTTAGGTGACAACTCAGGGTGGTTTTGATTTGCTTTCCTCTGAGGACTAGAGACGATGTGTTTGTTGGTCATTCATCTGTCTTCTTCAGAGAAGGTTCTGTTCATCTCTCTTGCCCACTTGTAAATAGGATTGTTTATATTTTTTTGTTGTCGTTGATTAATTTGAGTTCTCTGTAGACTCTAGTTATCAGCCCTTTGTCAGATTCTTAACAGGCAAATACTATGTCCCATTCTGAAGGTTGTCTGTTCGCTTTAATTGTTGTACCTTCCCTAGCTATGCAGAGGTTTTTGACTTGATCACGTCCCACTTATTTATTTTGGGGGTTGCTGCAATTGCCAAGGGGGTGCTCTTCATGAAATTTTGTCCCAGAACAAATATTGACAAGATATTTTTCACACTTTCTTCTAGGATATTAATGTCTTAAATTTGAATCTTTTAAATTAATTTAAACCATTTTGTGTCTTGAATTTAAATCTTTTATCCAGCAAGAGTCAATTTATGTAAATGGTGAGAGACATGGGTCTAATTTTAGTCTTCTACATGTGGTTGACCAATTCTCCCATTACCATTTATTAAATAGGAATTCTTTTCCCTAGTGTATACTTTTGTTTGGTTTATCAAAGATCAGATGGCAATATGTGACTGGTTTCATCTCTTGGTTCTCTATTCTATTCCATAGATCTATGTCTCTATAGTTGTGCCAGTATCATGCTGTTTTGATCACTGCAGACTTGTAGTACTACCTAAAGTCTGATAATGTGATACCTCCAGTCTGTTTTATTCTTTAGAATTGCATTGGCTACCTGAGGTTTTTTTTACTAGTTCCATATGAAAGGAAGTACTGCTTTTTCAAGTTGTTCAAAGTATAACATTGGTATTTTGATTTTGATTGCACTAAATCTGTAGATCATTTTGGATAGTGTGAACATTTTAACCAAGCTATGGGCATGGTATGTTCTTCCGTTTGTTAACATCTTCTGCTATTAGCCTTCATATACACCAATAACATTCAAGCTGAGAATCAAATCAAAGGTGCACTATCCTTCACAGTAGCGTCAAAGCAAATGAAATACCTGGGAATATACTTAACAAAAGATATGAAGGATCTCTACAGAGAGCACTGAAAGAACTAAGGAAATTTTACCTCAAAATATGACTACTTCTCATAGAGAATATTTTGAATTTAAGGCCATTCACAATCAGAAAGCACTGGGAAGGGCTTTCCCTCTACCTACATAAAACCAGACTGACCTGATCAGGGGAGGAAACGGGACAACTGACTTCCTTTCCTCCCTGTGAATGCTAGGGGACCTGGCCCAAACATTTAAAATGCAATACCTGTCTGTTAGGTTAACTTATAAGTCAATTTATCCCATAGCCCTCATTCATCCTCCTTAACAACCACTTGCTGCACCCATACTCTGTATTCCCCCCACTCCCTTCAAAAAGGCATCTATAAAAGTATTGACCATCTTTGAGAGATTGGGCAATTGTTCTTATAGTTCTCCCTATTGAACAGGATATTTAGAAAAAAATATTTCTCTTATTAAACTACTATAATTGTAAGTTGATCTTTCAGAGAACCAACCAAGGGAAAGGGGCAAGTTTTGTCATGATCTTTACAGCACTACCAAACTCTGAGGAAAGAAATAACATAATTTTCAAAGATGATAAATGAATAGATAAGACACAGTTGACTGGGCAAAACTGGAATCTACAATTTTGCACCATTGTGCCCTGTGGCATGGTTCACCATTTTAAAAACACAAAGCTTTAGTCAAATTCTCATATTCTCATTCTGAGGGAAGGTAGTATGTCAATCAAATAAATAAAGAATAACATAAAACAAAATTTCAAAGAATTTTTTTAATCCTCTAAAATTAGTAATAGAAATGTTTAAAAAATTATTAGAAAATTAAAACATAAAGTTGAAGCTACTTCCCAGAGAATAGAACCTAAAGAAAAGAAATTGAACATTAAAAGAAGAGAAAACCTAAAAATCTCAGCAATTTTTTAAAATATAGAATATTCATTGACTCCAGAAAGAGAAAATATATGTGCAATAAAAAAAAAAAAGGAAAGGTAATTAAAGTACATTACTTGGCTCTCTGTGGACAACACATACATAATTATAATAATATAAATTCTGAATATTGATTTAACTACAGTTATATGGAAGTATCAATACCAATGGAGAAATTCAATGGATAACTAAAGTTGATGAATCAGGAAATAACACAGAAGTATATTTTAGCTAATGGGAAAGAAATAAGTAAAGAAATATCCAGACAAGTTGAAGCACTTGGAGTGATGAGAGATGTGAATTGCTGCTCTTTGTTATAAGACTCATATATTGTGTTTGACATCTACAGGTACTGTTTTGTTATTGGAATAAATAATACATTTTTTTAAAATCAGATGCAATAATCTTAAAATGTCAACATGATGGAGCCATTCAGTCATCAAATAGCCACACACATACAGAGGTCAGTGGAGGACATAGTGGAACAAATAGTGTTCATTTCAAAGACCCTGAGTCATCAGGAAAAGGTTTCTGAATGTTATACTCTAGAGAAATAGAGAGGTAGTAGAGATTTTTCTCCATCAAAGTGTTTCTGTTATGAGAATTTTGGTGCAAAATGCTGCACACTTCAGTTATTTAGGGAGAGTACTGATTGGAACTGTCCTTTCCACATGGGAGAATTAGTATGTTGCCTTCCTCTTTATCTCCTATGTGGCCTCCCCGTGTCCAGAAGAATCATAGACTGATTGAATGCTGACTAGCTTGACCTGCAGAACTCTGATCTTCCTCATCAGAAGCAGGTCTACAAGACTCCTTCCTGCCCAGCATATCTTAGCCACCAGGCAGTGACCTGCAAACACTTGTCCTAGTGTATCCAGAATTTCTGCCAATTCCTCGGTCTTGGAGATTTGAGGAATGAATCAATGGGCCACACAAATAAGAAAAAGGACAGAATTTATTGAAAGATGAGAGATATTTAAGTGAAAGAGAGGAACAGAATCTCCAGTAGCAGAGGGGAGGCCCAAGTAGGCAGCCCATCAGGGCCTTCACTCTAGAGGTTTGCATACTATTTCTCTTATCCTGCAAGTAGGGTGTTTGGAGGAAATGGAATATATGTCTGGAACATGTCACAACCATTTGGTGCCAGGGACTTAGGCAGAAGTTAATTTCAAAACTGCCATAGTGCAGGGGAATGCAGTCTTTGCAATCTTTGTGCCAGGCAAGCTCTTTTCTGCTCTGGGAGAAGTAGTAGGGTGTGTTCTGAGAGAGGCCACCCAGATGAGATACCACTCAGGCTGCTTTCTGTGATGTGTCTGTCCAGAGACTGCAGCCTATAAAAGATCTACTTGTGCCTAGATGGGGTCTGGACTTCAGCAGGCTCAGACCTAGAAAAATAAGGGGGTCCCTGTTCAGCCCTGAGCAGGGAAACCCTGTATTTACAAGGATGGTTGCCCTGAGTTCAGCTAGTGAAAGTCCTCAGCTCTTGAAACAGAAATTCACCTCCTTAGGCTTAGAGGCTACAGTGTTGAGTAGGAGAGAGTACTAGAAAAGAGAAGAGGCTGAGAGTGTAGAATTTACTTTCTCTTCTGACACAAGGGAGTGTTTCTCCTACTTGTTCTAATACCACAGGGACCCCAAGGATGCTTTGCTTGTCTGATATTTTTCTGTTTTAGTCTCAGTGGGCAGATATGGAGAGCAAAATAAAAATCCCACTGACCTAGCTACCATATGAGACTCTTCGTGTTTGCTAGCTGGCTCATGTTTTTTTCCTTCATGATCTTTCTGTTATCAGGTATATGAGATGATTATAGCAACAGGTCCATGCTAGAATAATGTTCTTTGTTTAACCTCAGATATAGCAAAGACTTTGTTTCCTCGGATGTTAGTGTATCAGAACAATTAATGCTGAACTGTAACATTTTGGCATGGAAAACATAAAAAAGAGTAGGTCATTTTATATCTCTTATTGTAAATCTTGAGCAAATCTGTTATGAGATGTGTCCAGTATAGAGTTATTTGAACAATATGAAGAGCAGGCAATTACTGGGATTTGAAAGATAATGGCAAGCCAACTGCATATAAGGATACCCTTTGAAATATAGAAACAGAATGAGGAAAACAGAAGAAATCCCCTGACTCACTCTTACAGATGGTTTGGAAAAATTAAGCCATGTATGCAAGGTGTTCATCCTCCTTTTTCTCCTTCCCTCCCTCTCTCCTTCTAACCCCACTTCCTCTCGCCTCCTCCTTCTTACTCTCCCTCTTCCTGTCACCCTAATAACTGCTGAGGACTTAATACATGCCTAGCACTGAACTACTTGTGTTCTAATAATTATATGTGGAATTTAACAATTTTAACAATATGTGTATCTTAATAACTTTATAATTAATATTTCTTCCATCATACCTTTAAGTTGAGGCCTGGAACAATTAAAGTAAATCGTTTAGTGTCACAAAACTTACACGCGCCTGAGTTTAGATTGGAAAATAGGCAATGTGACTCCGGAGTGCCCTGTGTGTGGCTGGCACATTCTGAGTACTCTATTATGTCAGTAATGAGCTTGACAATGATATTGATGTCGAGCGTGGAGAAGGCAAAGAATGAAATACAGAACAGCTAGGTGATATGTTTGTCACACAGCAGTCAGAGGCAGTAGAATTTATCCAGTTCTCTAAGTCCAGGGCACTCTTTTTTTTCTACAGTGCCAAGTTGCTGAATTTCTGAAAAGAAATAGTATGTTAACTTCTAGAAACAAAGAATCTTCTGTCTAGGTTCCAGATTCTAAATTCTTACTTTACTTGAATTGCTCTGAAGTTTTAAACAGAACTGCTGAGTACTCTCCGAGACAATGTCAAAGAAAATATTTTAGACTAATATTTATTTATAGATAGAAAAAAAAACTTGTGACAATATTAATTTCAATATACTTTTTCCCTGATCCAATTTTAAAAAAAAATCTTTCTCATCAGGAAAAATTTGAAACCATTACAAGAGATTACCCTGAATCTGTGGTCACCCATTATATCAAAGGTTACTATCTTTGACACAACACTAAGTCAATAGCGCTCACCTGGGATTAATTGGGATTTCTCAACAGGAAAAATTTGAAACCATTGCAAGAGATTACACTGAATCTGTGGTCACCCATTATAGCAATAGTTACTATCTTTTCCACAACACTAAGTTGATAGCTGTCACCTGGGATTAACTGGCTATTCAGGACCTGCATGGACATCGCTGTTTATTTGAGCAGTTAACCTTAGGTGGGAAAGACCATGACTCCAAACAGTCTATAGTGGCTGCCAGTATCTTCCCCGCTCCTCCACTCAAGAAAGCCACTGCGGGCACAGACACCTGCTGCCAGTCAGCGTCCTCCATGTAAAGCCATGCTCCATGTAGAGGTAGGGCTGGTAAATCCAGTCTTCCACCCTCCCAGTGTTAAAAGGAAAAAGACATTTGACAGTCAGCCCACAATTTCCTTCCCTCTGTGACATTCTGGTCTCATTTCAGCTTCATGAAATTATATCTCGATTCTTTTCAAGACTCTGCTGACCTGTTCCTTCCTTCAGGAAGTCCCCTTTGCTTCCCACTCTGTAGCCTCGGGAATAATCTCACCTTTTAGGAAAATCTCCCAAGCACTTTTTAGTTCCCTAATCACGCTTAATGTTCTCCATCTAGTATACTTGTGATCATCTCGTTCCCATTAGAACATAAGACTTTGAAGGTAAAGACCGAATTTTGGTTACTGGTAGTTTCCTCACAACTCGTAGGACAATGGTTTTCAATCATTTGGGACTCAATGGATATAGGGTACATATCACGTAGTGACAGAATTTCACAAAGACAGAAATGGCTACCAGATTCTTTTTTTCCATTAATAACTACATGATGCTGACATGTTCTTTGTCTGAGATTCATCTTATAGTTACTACTGTGGTTTTAGTTTACTCCAAAAAAAGGAAAACTTCTAAACCAGAGGTTGGCAAATGATAGCTTTTGGGCTGTCCATCCCTCTGCCTATTCTTATATCACCAGAAATCTGAGAATGGTTTTTACATTTTTAAATAATTAAAGGAAGAAAAGAAAAACTAAAAAGAGGATAACATATAATGCACATTTATGTTACATTAAATTTTAAATATAAAATTAATATTATATGAAACGTAGATGCCAGTGTCTGTGAATAAAACTTAATGTAATACAGCTGAGCCATCTTTGTCACTGTATAGTCTAAGGCTGCGCTTGCTCCCAAACAGCAAACAGGGACCGTGCATTCCACAAACTTAAAATTTTCAGCATCAGAGTTAAAGCATTCTATAATAGACATACTCTTATTTGACAAAGTGAATGTTACTTTCTCTGCATTATTATTATTCATATTGCTTAATATATTGATGCCACAATCATCTGATTTCTCTTCTGAATGTATTTATCTTCATTCATTCTTTTCGAAGTTTTTGTTTCTAGTCCTTATCTTTTTTTTTTTTTTTTTTTGTAGGGGGTGCTGCAGAGCAGCATTAAGGAGGAGGGGAGAGAGAGAGAGAGAAAGTGAGAGGGAAAGGTGGGGGAGAGAAGTAGATAGTTATGGGGAAGACAGGGGCAGAGAGAGAAAAGAGCTCTCATCCTTATCTTAAATACTGTTATTGTTATTAAATTTTAAGCCTTTTTAATTCTGTGAGGTCAAAAAGTAGAAACCTAATAAACACATGTATATGTAAAAAAAAAAAAATTTCAACATCAGGTTCTTTACAGAAAAAGTGTGCCAAGATGACTCAAAAATGCCTACACAGTATGAAAGAGGGCGGAGGGAGCCCTTTTCATAATGGGTAGAGTATGTGATGGCACAGAGGATTTAGAGAAAAAACAATCTGAAGACAAGAAAAGAAAGAAAGGGGAAGAGGCTTGCTTGGGGATGTGGATCTCCTGGGTTTTGTATACATGTGTTACAAAAATCTGCACAAAGGATTCTCAAAGTCTGTAGGCACATCCAAGTTTGGGCAGACCTTGGGAATTTCACAAAAGCTTTCTGCTTTCCTTTGAGGGATTGACATGGTTCCTTTGGCGAGTGGATGAGGTTAGGAATTATCAGTGATCCTTGATAATTCTGTGTACAAAGGCTAATACCAATAGGCAATAATATCTAAAGGGCTAGATGTCCCATTTTTGTCTGATTCAACTATAAAAAATGTTTGTGTTCTGAGGAAACCTACATTGTGTGTGTCAGTCAGTCTGCCTGTCTCTTTAGGACAAATCTACTTTACATGAATGCCAATTAATTATTACATATATAGAAATCCTTAAACATTCAGAGTTTTTAAATAAAGACACATTTGATTGGAACTTGGCTAAAGCCAGTTCATCTCCTTGAAATGACAAAGGGGTTTTGTTTAGAAGTCTGCATTTTCATGTTTCTCTTATTTTGTTTTCTTATTGCAGGGTAATGCCCTGTACTTCAAATCTGCCAGAAATGTTACAGTGAACATTCTCAATGACCAGACTAAAGTGCTAACTCAGCTAATAACAGGTAAGAAAAGAGAAAGTTTAGCCGCGCCTGGTCCATACTAGGCCTTCAACAATGTAAAGGTCAAAGGAAACCACCTTGTGAACTTGAAAAGAATGTCTGCTTATGTATTTATGTGCTGTGTTGAGAAAGAGAATGTAGTATGTATTCCAGGATTCTGCTAAAAATCGGAGTCCCATCTTATCTTTATAACTTATAAATTCTAATGATACCTGCTTGAGGGGGAAAATCTATTTTCCATAGAACATGGCTTCTAAATACAAGCTAGCTGGTTCATCTGGTGCTTAACTAAATAGAAACTCCCTGTTCGAATGCTGGAGGAAAATCTGTCTGTGTTAGATGGATCGAGAGAAGACTACAGCATCCACAGAGCCACACAGCATACTTTATGGGTTGTGAAAGGGATTTTTAATGACAGTTTGAATCCATGCCATATTTGCTGTATGTGCTAACTTTGAACTTAACTCAATAGCAAGAAGCAGATGTATATTCACTGAAAATGTTTGTGCAGTTCCTTTGAATATAACAGATATGCTCCTAACAGATGCAGAATGCACCCATTGGGTTTCAAGCTGCATATTCCTGAAATTTAAACAAGGGTTGGTTATTCACAATAACGTCATTAGTCATTATGATAAACATGGGCCTTATGCTCTACTAATGCATCGAGCAGAATGATCAATGCCACCTCTGCAGGTTATAAGCAGCAATAAACTGAGAGGCATTCTACAACCCCACAGTGAAAGGAAAAAGGAATGTTATGTCTGAATGGCATTGTTCTACTCCCAGACAGAAAATGCCATTTGTTTGGCTTCAGGGCTAAGAGAAAAGTATACAGATGGACATTGTGAGAAACCAGTTACCCAAGTGCCCTGAAATGTTACTATTACTGTCTCTAAAATATCTGGAGCCTCACTAATAGATAAACCACGAAGAAACAGGTAACTTTGTGCCCAGAGTCTTTTCTACCGAGAAGGGAGTTCCAGTTCCGGCATCCCCGCCACAGGGTGCTGCATGGATATCTAGAAATTCACAGCTGGAGGCTGATTTGGACATCCTCCAATCCAGGAACTCAGGGATGGTAGGCGCTGCTGCACAACAGAACCCATAATCCATAAACGTGTTGTTTCAGCATGCGCCTGGATTGCCGGCCTTGCTTATATAACATCTGGCCTGCAGTCACAATGCTAAATAATTAAATAAACAGCTTCAGTAAGCAATGATTTAAGCAGCGTATGTGAAAAGTGCCTCCAGGAGGGAAATAAATCCAACCTTCAGCTCCCAGATTCCTGCGTTCAAAAGGAACTTACTTAGCCTGTTGATCATTGCCATTTATTTGCAAGTGGGAGATTTGGTTTACTCCAGAGGTTTTTTGTTTTGATAAAGCTAGAACTGCCCAAATGACTATTATTCAGCAAAAAAGGTCCGTGTCTCTCTCCCTCCCTCACTCTGTCTCTCCCCTAATTTCTCTTCCCTCCTCCACCTCCTCCTTCCTTGCCTTTCTCCTTCCCTCTCTCACTCTCCTTCTCTATCCCTACCACCTTTTCTGACCTTCCCACTCCTATCTCCTTCCTTGACCTTCACCCACTCTGTCCTCGTCTTCTTCTTCTTCCCCGCCACCTATCTCCCTGTCCCTCCTTTTCTTCCTCTGTCATCTCCCTTCCCCTGACTCCCTTCTCTGTTTCCTCTCACCTCCCTTTCTGTCTCTTTTCCTTCCTCTCCTCCCCACCTCACCTTTCTTTCTTTCTTCCTCCTCCCTCCTCTCTTGCCTGCATCCCTCCAATAGTGTTTTTCCTCGTATCTCCCCAACTTAGACATAGGAGCTGGATGACACCTATCCCTGACTCAAGGTCATGTACAAGGCAGCTAACATGAAAACAAGGTGGGCAAAAAGCCATCCTGTTACTAGCTAACAGAAACCTTTCAAGATAATTTCTAGAAAGGATAGGTACACAATGTTAATGATTTCTGAGCATACACACAGACTCCTGAAGTTTTCCTTTAGGGTTTTCCTTTTACTTCATATTTATGCACAGTGGAAATCAGTGAGCCATCCTAGCAGACAATACCTTATGCTGCCTGGTATACTTGGTGATGTCCTTACTCAAGACCTAATCTACACCTGCTATCTAAGCAGTGAGGTCTACTAAGGCAATCCCCAGGAGTCAAAGATTCTTCTGATCACGTAAAGAACACCTTAATAGTCCATTAGAAATTCTAATGTTAGATGCTCAGATAATGTTTTTATAGCAAATAATGCTTTCTTTACATAATATTTAAGTTCTCAAGTTTAGACCTCAAAAGAATATTTGACCCATAAAGCTGTTGACTTACTATATTGGTAGTTGGTCCAAGGAGGAAACCCCCTGAGCTGCAAGGGGTAAAGCAGCAGGAGTACCTTGGACCTTGAATCTTTGGGGCTTAGGGGTTAAGATCAAGGGATCTGGGTAGAGAAGTCAGGCTGGGTGGTCATCAGCTCCCAGATTCAGTGTGGCTCCCAGATTTAGTCATTTAGACTGCTGATGCCTCCTGATGGGCTCCAACCTTCCTCCCTGTTTAGATTAATTAAGAAGGCACTTCACACATAGACTATGACACACAGAGGGGGATTAACTGAAGATTAATTTCACATTAGAAATAGTGATTTTTTTTCCATTCCTGGAGAGGAACAATGGGTTCAGCAAGGGACCTCCTGAGCAGTCTCTAGCTCCATTTGCATTTTCCTCTAGAGTCACTTTTTAAGATTCCAGCCGTGTCCAGGGATATTTGGCAGCATTGGGTGAAATTGACAAAGGACAAGCCATCTGCCCCATTGAGCCAGCAGTAGCTCTATGGGATTTGAGCTAAAACTGCCAATTACTGAGCTTTAGATACCCAGATGGTTCTGGCCCTTAGTGAATTCCATTTCGTGTTCTGTGAAGCCCTGAAATGCAAGATAACTTAATTGTGCTCTGTGTTCTCTGATTGCTGTAGTCTCTATAGTTCACTCTCCTGCATGTTTCACAAACAGTTCATGAATTCAGATGAAACTCACCTTATGCACAGAATGGTGTCCTTGATTCCTCAGGGTCCAAAACTGATGATACTGCTCAAGTCCACAGAGCATGGTCCAAGTAACTGTCCCCTTCCTCCAAGTCACATCCCAGCTAGGCCATGTGAATGGTTCCAAACCGGGCATACTGTACTCACCCTGCATCCACCCTGAGGCCATCCATTCATTCATTAGCACCTCATTACCTCACCATCCCCAATCCCTCCACCAAAAATTGGTAACCCTAAAGTATTGACAAATAATAAGGATTTTACTGAAGGTGTTGGTGCAATTAAGACAACAGCTCCCAGAAAAACTCAATCCAAACCTCTTATCAGATATTTTAGTTCTCTCAAGCTCTCCCTTCAATGATGTCTTTTCTGCTGTCCTCCTTCCCCCAAAGAGCTCATTTTCTAGCTGCTCCAGGCCCTTCTTCCTCCTAGACAAATAAACCCCTCCTTCTTTCTGTGGAACAATTTGGAGAGCTCAAGTGCAGATCCAGATCTGCCATCAGCTTGCTTGGTGACCTTATGAGAGCCTTAGCCTCAGTGCCACTTGTCTTCCTCACCTACCCTATGAAGGATGCAGGTAGGAAGATGACCTATCAGTCTCATGACACTTGGCAGTTCTGTGCTACCTCTTCTGTTCAGTCTACAGCTCATTAAGGAGCCTTTCCAGTCCCCTTCTTTATGTCAGAGAACTAGTGTGTATGTACTGGCAAGAGATGAGGTCTTCCAAGTAGATGTGCTATGTGGACAGGAAAGTGTGCTCATAGGTCACTCATCACTAATTCTTTTCACTGTGTTGTTACCATTACAGTAGAAAAATGGTAATGCTGGTAATGACCATGAAGAGATGACCACAAGAGCTGTCCTCTACATTTCATAGCACTTTTCTACACGCAGATTTCTTTTATGAACACAAAATCACTTGATCCTTTCAATCTGTCTATGAAGTAGACAGAGTAAGAGGTAATAGTCTGATTTTATAGATGCAGAAATTGTGAATCAAAGAATCAAATGACTTACGCAAAGTCACATTTCCAGAAAATAAGAGTGACTTGGAACATGATTCTTATCTTCTGATTTGTAGTCTGATAGTCTTGACAGAGAGAAAAACTGCCCCAAATGTCTGGAGGCTGCCTAGCTCCATCAGCTAGGCCTTAGCATTCTGCTTGAACAAAAATAGTTTCACAGAATGTCAACTAGACAAGGCCACTCAGAGGCCCATGATAGAGCAAGACAAACTGAAACAGAAAAACAAAAATAATTCTGATCATGTCTGAACACAGATAAAAATATAAGCTTTTGTCCAGATCATAAGAAAAGACCAAACATCTTTATATCCTGGTTGGTGTGAGTGATTGCTGTTTCTTTATTCATGATAGTTTTAGCATTTATCTAGTCTTTCCTACCTGTAGATGAAATCTGTTAAGATGCCCAATCATAAAATTACTTCTACTTCCTAACAATATTTGATCCCGAGTAAAATCCTGTTTTCTTAAACTTTCCCCAAAATAATCTAACATAAGGTAAAATGCTATGGTAAGTTCTTTCTAACAGCTTCTTACTGAGATGCTTCATGGTTCCCTTGGGTATGCTTTCTCCTTCACTGCAATGAGTAATAAGCCCAATTTGGTTAACTGTAGGTGTGTTACCAGTGATCTGTGGCTAGAAGTCATTGAGGATTTTTGCATTGCTCTTTATTATTAAGTAATATTCTCTTGAATATTCACTTGAATATAGAAGGAAGTAAGAGTTCTATATTCTCTTGAATATAGAAGGAAACAAGAGTTCCTTGAATATAAGAATCTCCTGGACAGCTTTGAAAAAATGCACAGTTTCTCAACTCTACCCTTAAACAAGTTTCTGTAGGAATTTCTAGACCTAGAATTTATTTAGAAATAAATTTCAAGAGGTGCATTTATTTTGATCTGAGTTATGTGACTGAGGATGACTATACCCCTAGATTATTCTAATATATTCTTTTGGTAGACACTTAAAATTCAAGTATTCAGGTAGGTCCAGCTCTGATTGGAACGATTCCTCCTTTTAGAAATTCTAACTCATTAAGCTGTTTTACTTTTTTTCATAGTACCTAAAACTCAAGAAGATTTGGGGTTTACTTATAAATAAATTTTTAGATTTATGTTGGTCTTTTTACAACAGAATGTGAGTACTACAAGATCATGGGTCTTGTCTTTCTCATGCACTACCTCCAAGAACATCATCTATTGTCATCTCATAAATCCTCCAACTTTTTTTTTATTGAATGAAATTCTAGTATAAAAGATTCAACAATTTCTAAGGCAATTTATTATAATATATTATAACCCTTCCTGCTAGGAAGTGATCTATATACTGAACAAATAGATTTCTCTTGGTGTCCAATACAGCCAGTGGGTTAAGGATACACACCTACGGTGCATCTTAGAAGGATACAGGCGAACCTTACTAAATGCAGAATACAAATGTCTTCATATAATAACTGAGAAAATGCCAGGAAGGCTATATTAATAAGTTTGATGAAAATAGTTAAGATTGTATATGAAAA
>CAUYON010092628.1:0-12489 GCA_963573935.1 Arctocebus calabarensis
AAAATGAGATTCAAAAAAAAAAAAAGAACCAAATTAGATGATGACCATAGTGTAATAAACCAATACCTGTATGCATCACTTTTAGTGGGTTACATCATTTGTTTCAGGCTCTGTGTATGTGGTCACAGCTAGGCACACAACTTATAAGATTCCTAATACCCAAAGCAACCATCTTCCTGTACCATGGAGTCATCTCACCCGTTGATACTGAATTTTGCTAAATTTCTCATGTGTAATTTCATCTCATTTCCCATGTAAATCTGTCAACTTACATTATTGCCATGCAGCCAGCTGAGATTATAGATCAGGATACCTGGATTCTAGTATAATCTCATCAAGTAGCTGTGTGACCTTGAATAAATCACTATACCTCTCTGGACCTGAGGTTTTGTTCTTATTTTAAATCTGTTAAATGGCGGACTTTAGGTTTGATTATTTCCAAAGTCATTATTGACATTTTTAAAACTCCTCCATCCCTAGGTATCCCGCACAGATATCTATCAAAGCCCCTATAATTCTGAAATGTACTCTTTATATTCCTTGGCTCAGATAGCTTTCTCCTCCATCCACCATCAGCAACACTAGACAGTTAGATCCAAGTGATCAGGAACCTTACTGAAACACAGTAAGCACATGATAAATGTTTGTAGAAACAATGAATAAATGAAAGAAGAAATAACATTAGGCTTAATTTCAGCAGGTGAGTTTCCACCCTATGAAAAGCTATAGTACCTCAGACCTGAGAATTGTTTCTACTCAATAATATTCAGTCTTACACTCATCCTGAAATTCTGTATATCCCCAAAGTAAATTATTAGACAACATAAGGACAAGAGGACCACTTTTGTTTATTTCTCAATGCATTTCTGATGCTGAGTATTGAAGTGGTGCTTGGCAAAACTTTTTCACTTTTCCCTCTGAAGTTTTATTTTCCTTCTCTTCCAAGAATGAACTAGCATAAGAGACATGATTGATATACATGTAGTTATTTCCATCCTTAGTCATTCAATTTGGGGGTTGTTGTTCTATCTATATTTATGTAGTACTTAATCTCTTTCTTTAATTCAACTTAGTTTTGAAAGCTAAACTCATTTTAAATGGAACCTTAGGCTAAGCAATTAATCTCTGCAAAACCTTTTGTGTGATAAGCTATTTATATTTCCCCAATCCATATCCAAACTTGAATTACACATCCACATAGAATCTAGTCTCAACCTCATGTTAAAGGTTGCACGGGCACCACATTGCTCAGCTCCAGAGGCGCCATTCACATACTCACTAGCCACTGTCATTGTCCATTACTCCGTGATCTGCTCAATGATCCTGAGCAGATATGTGGCACTTATCAACTGTGTTCCCGCTCTTTCCTGAGCACAGACTATGTGGTGTGGCTACTGCATTCCTACTTTTGGAAATGTGAGCCAGAACCCACTAGGGTTTTTTGAGAGGATATGCCTCCTACCATCTCTCTTTCCCTCTGGAAACTTGCTACACATAACAAGGTTCTAGGAGATTTCAAAGCCCCCAGACAGAGTTCAGTCCTTGAATTTCCATACGGAAGGGAGCCACCACCAGTTGGGAATACCTGCCCAGGCCTCTCACATCGGGAGGAAATAATTTATGGATTTCTCCTTGTTTGTTATGCATTTGGGGCATCAGTTCTCTCAACTATTATATGGTAGGTGATATAAATCATCCTAGAGATCAGAATTGTATGTAGTATTTAGACCTCATTTTCCTTTATTGAGTGGAAATATAAGTACTTGTCAAAGACCCTTCACAGGGCTAGGGTGAGAAGCAAAATGAAATAGTGCCTGTGAAAGTGTTTATATAGCAAGAAACACATTGCAGTTTAATGTATCCGTTAACCAGGAAGCTAAAAAACATACAAAACAAAGAACCAACTTCTGTGTTCTACTTCCAGAAGCCCACTCCCAAGACACCACATGCTATAGTAGGGGAGAATGATAAAAGTAACCACAATACAAATGGTAAGTGTACAGGGTTAAAGGATGGTGAAACGCTGAGTTTTCAGAAAACGGCAAGTAAGCACAGCATCTCCGGTTAATTAACACAGCTGAGGAGATGCTGAAAACTCCCAAATGGGACATTAACCGATGCCTAAAGGTGCTGGGAGCACCAGACTTGGAACTTGTCAATTCCAAGACGTGAGTCATTCTCACAAGAGTGAAAATTTTCAAGAGGACTAAAACACTTTGCCAGGGAGAAGCTTAAGTGTGTGTTTAGCTTGTGTTTAAAATCACCATAGCCAGCAAAAGAACTGCCTGCCATTCCTTTCCATTATTCACATTTTCCTTGCTTTTATCAGCACACGTGGACATAGAGAGTGTTGACATAGCATCTGCTGGCCACAGCTGAAGTGGGAACGCCCTCTTACATCATAGGCGTCTACAGAATGTCCTTTTGAAGCTTGGGAAAAGTTTCGAGTAAACTGCAGTAACGTGGCTAGAATTGAACTTTTCTACTTCTGCAAGGTATCTCAGCATCGCCTGGTATGATACACACAGCATCTTAGCACAGGCCAGAGGCAAAGGATACATTTTAGAGCCAGCTATGCTGACGGAATGCATTGATCTTAGAGAGTGACACACAGGATGTGTCTCTTTATATTTCCCTGGAGTGATTTCATAGTTATGGGCACGATGTGTGTTAGACTTTCTGAGACAGCCTCCAGTACAAACACTGTTTGATAAGCATACTCTCCTTTTCAGTCATATGGCTTTATTGTCACATTGGAAAATAGGGTTAGTTCAATCCTAGGTCACCAGTGCTTACTGCTAGATAGAAATAAGATGAAGAAATCTGTTCTACAAAAAATTCAAATATAAAACTCAATTTCTTGTTCCCAGGATCAGATACATTTTAGCCCATTTATATATCAATTATTAACTAACTACCATTCTCCCCCAAATTTTAGGCCAAATCAAGTGGTAAGGAATGGTTTAATACACTATAATGTAAGTGCCAAGGAGTTAATAACATGTTTTATATGTGTGTGTATGGGTGTATATACATGTGCTCCAAGGGTGTGAAACATTTTCTGGCTTATAGTTGGTCTTTAATAAATATTTTTGAATGAATGTAAGTTTATTTTAAACATTGCCGTGATTATCATTATTATTGTTAGGATGTCAGCTAACATTTAATTTTACTTATTAGGTTTCAGGCAGTCAGCAAATTTTGTTTTTTTTAAATAGCATGATCCTGTTTAATCTTAGTAACTCTGGGAGTGAAAATATTATTAATTTCCTTTTACAAATAACATATAAATGATGAGTAAAACAAGACTCTGATTATTTAAATAACTTGTCACAAAGTCACAAAACCAGGAATTGGAGCTACATAGTAGCCTAATGTCAGATGATTATAGAGTATTCCGATAAATATCTGCTGAATATATTTGAATCCTCAAGACAACATATGGGCCATCCTTTTATTTCTGACTAATAAAACTATGTTGTACAAGGAATGATTGGAGGAAAACTTTGAAAATTGTTCATTGCTGCTATAGAAAATGGAGAATTAGCATTTACTCAAGTACAATACAGGTCCATTAGTGAGAAGACTTATGGACTCATGTATTTCCCTATGTGGGTGTAACTGAAAGAGACATAGAAAAGGGTTGTTTCAAAGGACGCTGCTGGTACCACCTGTAGGGCAGTAATTCACCTTGTATTTCTAACAGCCCAAATCCTGTTTTACTATAAAAAAAAAAAAAGCACTACTATTTTCAATGATTCCACTTGTGGAACAGATCAAACAAAAACACCTTGCTGTTAGCTCACATACCTCCAGTGGGACTCTGGGTCATTGGGCGTCCAAGCATTTTCCTCCCCCCTTGACCTTTTATTAATCAGAGGGGAAAATGTTGCATGAAGAAAGAATAACAGCTGCTCTCACTGCCTTAGAGCAGAGCTGAGAACTGAGTTCCCACGGTTTTCATGAAGTAGTCTTTCTATTTTGGATCTGGGAGAATCTGAAGTAGATTCAAATTTGCCGAGTCAGCATTTGAGAAAGTCTGACGAGGTTAGGTCAGATCACACTCCTGAGAGGTCTTAGCTTGCCACTCTGCTCTAAAGGGAGCTCCTCCACCCCTTGCCTTTCCTTCAGCCCCTGCCATGCCCTCTCCCTTTTAACCACCTGATTTTTCTTTTTTTCTGAGACAAAGCCTCAAGCTGTCACCCTGGATAGAATGCTGTGGCATCACAGCTCACAGCAACCTCCGATTCCTGGGCTCAAGTGAGTCTCTTGCCTCCGCCTCCCAATTAACTGGGACTACAGGCACCCGCCACAATGCCCGGCCATTTTTTGGTTGTAGTCGTCATTGTTGTTTGGCGGGCCTGGGCTGGATTCGAACCCACTAGCTCAGGTGTACGTGGCTGGTGCCTTAGCCCGTTGAGCCACAGGCGCCGAGCCTCCCCACCTGATTTTTCAACCAACACATATTTAAACTCCATAGCTACAGGAGTTTGTGTGACTCAATGACAAAACAGTGCTTGGCACATAGTAGGTACTCAATGAATACATTCTAAATCAATGGATAAGTCCATTGGACTCAAGCAGTCAATGAAGACTGATCAGCAGAGGTCCCACCTTTATCTTTATTGCAGGGGTAGTACACATATGCTGATAGCCAACCAAGCCCTTAAAGGTACCCCTCAACCAGCTATTTTTTCACTTTAAAAAATATCCATAATTTCTTGACCTGATGCCTGAAGCTAAGGGTTGTGAGGAGTCTCAGACCAGTTCTATAAGACTTCGGGATAACAAAATAGACAACATCAATGTGTTTCACCCCTATAGCCTATGACTAGGAGGAGTGAGAGTTATAAGAAATACCTTATAGCTAAAAAATAGTAAAATTAAAAAGAAAAAAGAAATAGCTCAATAATGGAACACCTTGGTGAAAGGGCATGGAAACCACCCTGAGCAAGAGTGAGATTTCCCTCTCTACAAAATATAGAAAAGAAAAAGTAGCCAAGTGGGGTGATGGGCACTTCTAGTCCTAGCTGCTCAGGAGGCTGGCGCAAGAGGGTCCCTTGAGACCAGGAAATTGAGGTTGCAGTGAGCTGTGATGAGGCAATTGCAGTCCAGCCTGGGTGACAGAATGAGACCCTGCCTTGAAAACAAACAAAAAAGGTAGGGTTTCCAAATTTTGCTATACTTGGGGATCTGTAAAAACTGATGTATGGCTCCTGCAACTTTCTGAGTTAACTGGTATGAGGTGTGACTAGGATCACACCTCGATTTTTTAAGATCTCTCCAGGTGATTAAAATGTACAACAATGTTTGACAACCACTGGGTTAAAGTTACAGAAGACTTTCATAACCTCATTTGCATTCACACCCGTCCTTTATGTAAATTTCCTCTGCTACAATCCCCAACTAGAAATCTGAAATAAAAGTATGCTAGTGACGTCCCCTGCACACCAGTCTTCACATCAGAGCACATTACCCTCTGGAACACAGATAATGAAGACCTCCCTCTTCCCTTTGGACCTCCTCTTCCTCTCTGGTTTAGAAGTCTGTCTTTCTGTCTCCCGTTCCACTGGCAAAGATCAAGCTGGCAGGGTTAGAATATAGCTGTTTAAAGCCTTTGTTACCTCAGCAGTGTCTGGATCCAGATTTTTTATTTTTCTTCCTTTGCATCACTCATATGAATCAATTTTTTCTAGGATGTCAATTCTCCCAAAAGCTTTATCGGTTCCTAAACTTCATCATCCTAAACTTAGATTTTCCCACAGCAAAGGGGAAAATCATAAAAAGATTTGACATGGAAGCTCAGTTCTACACACAACTACATTGGCCTTTGGGAATGATTTCTCTAGGTCAAAACTCTATGTAGTCACATGTAGCACAAATGCCAAATCTCTTCACGAAATCTTTACTGATCTGTAAATAAGAGGTTATTTCTACTCAATTTGAGCCATTAGTAAACTAGATTAATTTAGGTGGAACACAGTCCAATTCCAGGGCAAAATATTCAAGAATTCCATCAGTATTCTTTACTAAAACTGCAGTTTTGAGTGAGTTGCTTAACTTTTCTTTACACATTAGGATTAGATATAATGTATGCAAAATGTCTAATTCGGGGCCTGAAGCATGCTAGATATGTGATAAACAACAGTTATTATTACTTGTAAGCCAGGTCAGATTTTGCCTTACAGTGCAGTTATTTTAAAACTTCATTAATTATACCCCCCCCAAAAAACTTCATTAAGTATTAACTTTAACTCATTTTTAATTATCCACAGTACTGATTTATTCAGAAAAGGGGAATTCATTAATATATATTTTAATAATAAAATATTTAACAGTAAGACCTTGTCATATTTAATTGACTAAAATTAGTAACAGTTGCCTAAATCGCAGGAAAAGCAGTATGTCCATGAATTCCACATAACTAACATTAAAGATGCGTTTAAGTAATTTAGGGGTATAAGCAGTAGGATAATATTTACTCTCCACAGATTACTATGGGGAGGGGAGAGGATTAAACCCAGTTGGGGTGGTGGAAATCAGTTTTATATACAGGGAGCTGCAGCCCCCTCAGTTGACATATCTTGTAATAGTCAAGGACTCTGTCCTTGTAGCCTTAGAGGAACACAGCCACAGGGTGCATAGATAAAAAGGAGAACCCAGAAAGAGACGTGGGTTTATTCTCTGTTCTCCCATTACATTACTTCATGTATCACACTTCATGCAAGATCCAGGAAGCTGCTAGTAGAACTACTTTTTCTCAGATTTAAAATGTAACTGTGTAATACAAGTATAACTCTATCAAAGGTGATGACCACCTTGATCCATCCCCAACAGCTTTTACCATAGTGCCAACAGTAGAAAATAAATCAACCAGTGAAAAGTATGTGTTTAAAAATTCAAGAAAAAAAATGCTTTAACAGAAATCTTAGCTGGTAAGAAAATCGTGTGGAAGGGTATTTACGAGATTCTATATCACGGGAGTATATTCCATAGACTTAACATAAATCATTAGTTCAAGGTAACTTAATTTTTAGTAACAGTTTCTTATTGATTTGTTGTACCACTTTTTTTCCAGGAAGGTTAATAAAATATCTTTGCTTTCAAGAGAGTGACGTTAATGCTAGTGACCGATTTGTTAAGTCTTGGAATTTTTATAAACTGCATGACTTTCTTTGATAAAAGAGTCAATTTTAGGTACAATACAAACAGCTCAGGTAATAAAGCATTTGTCAATACATCCGGAATGCAGTTTTTTTATTCTTCCAACTTAGGGAATATATAAGAAAAAGAAAACAGAAGAGATGTTCTCCTTACAATGCTTTAATCCAGCAATGTCATCTATATTCAAAATTATTTGTCCCAGAATTGCAAACGCCACATAATATATATACCACAATAGTACTTTAAAATGTTAAACTTTCATTGAAAACGTGAACAAATTGTCAAACTAGGACAATCCCGTGGTGTAGTACGGTGGTTATTCAAAAACAGTACCTCCGCTGGGTGTGTAAATCTTAAGCCTCTAGAAAAAAGTAAAGATTAATTTAGTGAATGAGTCATCTAGCACATATTGGAAGGAAAGGAAGAAAAAGTTTAAAATGTATGAGTTCTTTTCATCCCAATTGTTTCGTAAAATTTAAACAAATAAGCTGACAGGCATAGTTGTTTGTTCCAATCCATTCTATAGAAGTACATATTTTAATTTTAAACCCGGCATCATGATTTCGAATGTGTTGACCATTAAAAATCTTATTCTTAAAATAGCCTTTTTAAAAAAATCAAAATCCAGTTTAACACTTCCAAAGGTACATTATCCTATGCCTTCACCACGGTGAGAAATCTGAGCCAAAGCTTTGAAATCTACAATGGACAGAGACGTTGTTCTCTTATCAGCTGTTTCACTTCCTCAGCAAAACTCATCTCCCAGCTAAGTTTCCCTAGCTTTAGTCTCTCGCTATGCTGACGGTCTATATATACTCAGGCCTCCAGCTGGGGGAAGCCCTTCATAGCCAATCAGGGCTTCCCGATCTATTGCGTCACGCCTCCCCCCTGGGTGTGACGTCAAAGGCAATCCCAGCCCAGCCAAGCGGGCTGGAGAAAAGTAGCCTTTCTGAGCAGCTGCCCTAAACACCAGTTAAACAGCAACGGCCCCAGAGGGTGGGGAGCTGGGCAGGGAGGGGCCAACAGAGCTTCTACACGTTGTCTCTGGGGGCGGGACGCAGAGGCGCGCGGTGTCCCGGAGTCGCTGCCTTTAGCGCTGAGGTTTCGGGCAAGGAGAGAGAGACGCTGGGGGAAACTGGCACCTAGGGCCGTGTAACAGGACCCGGGTCTTGGAAGCCCTCCTCCCCAGGCACCGCCCCTCTGCTCCCTGCGCCTCTTTCCAAAGTTAATTATCCTTTCAGCGCCGTTTCCCCTCGGCTGCGTTTCCGTGGCCAGAGGAAAAAGGCTTTCTCGCCTCCCATTTCTCACCCTCACACAGACCCCCCTTTCAGATCCGCCCGCCGGTTCACAGGGACCCATTTCGGAGCCCTGGCTCCCGCTGGGCGGGAACCGGCCTGACGAATTCCACCCAAGGTGTTGATTATCCATCCCGACCCAGACTCTGGCTTCCCTCCCGGCTCCTGCCGGCCCCTCGGCCCCTGGCCCCGGCTGGGCGCTCGGGACGGTGCCCCCCGCCGCAGCCGAGGCCAGAAGCTGCGGCGTGCTCGGTGCCACGTCGGAACTGGCTCTCGGGACGTTGTAGCTGCGGCAGCGCAGCGCGCAGTCCCCACACACGCCCTGCCCCCGGGCGGCCGGCTGGCTGGCCGGGCTCGGAGGAGGGATGCGCGCCCTCCTCCCGCGGGTCTCTGCGAGCGCCACCGCCGGTGTCTGGGACCCCTGGCCAAAATGAGGCTTCCAGAGCTCAGCCGAGCCAGGACAGGGCCAGCCTGACACTTTAATGGGGTGCGGGAAGTGCAAAGGAGGGGAGGCAGGGGACAGGGGGGAGTGGCCCAGAGGCCGGTAGCACCGCGGAGGTAACGAAGGACCCTCCTTCTCTGGGGTCTCAGAACGTTGGAGCGGAGAGCCCTGATCGCTTAACCCTTTGTATTCCCAGCAAGAAGCGAGTTTCTCACTTAAAACCTAAACTCGCTGTGCTGTTCAAGGTTTTCCTCCCCATGTAGCGTGTGTGGGCAAAAAAAAGAAGGGAAGAGGTGGGAAGGTGAAGGGAAAGAAGGGAAAGGGGACAGCTGTGCAGAATGCATTTTCCTTACACCGTGGAAATCCTTGTCACCTAACTCAGGAGCCCCTCTGACTCTCCGGAAGATGCAATGGAAAAGTACCTCTCGGGACGTGCAGCCTTTCCCAGGCAGAGGTTACCTGTGTCCCCAGAAAGGCAGCGGATTTCTGGCGAGGGGCAGATGTGGGAAAACAGGGATACCTTGCTAAGCCTGATGGTGAACTGAAATAGTCTCTGATTTTCAGTCTGTTCGAAATTTTCAGGCCGCCAACTTTTCTGCTAACACTGACTTAATTTTTTTAACAGATCGCTAATTTCTTCCCTCTCCCTGGCCTATTTGAGGACCTTCATCGTTCACCAAAGTGCGCCAGGGTAACGTACCTTGTTCAGCTCTTGGTCATAAAGTCGTCCTCAGCCTGTCTGTGTGGTCCCGGAGGGTCGGTGGCGGGCAGTTTCCAAAATTGAGGTAATAAAAGATCAGATGAATTTGAGACGACCGGCCAGAAAAAATAAGAAATTTAAAAACATCATTTAAAAAGGATGGGGGAGTCTCAAATGTTTGATTCTCCCCCACTTTCAAGGGAAATTTCACTAATGATTCGTTTTATTTTCCTTTGCACTTCAGTCTTCTAATTTTTAAAATAATTATCCCTTTTAAAAATAAATTAACTTTTTTTTTCTCCAGTCCCCCTTCCTCCGATAACGGAAAGTCTCTTTTTCGTATTAAAAAAAAAAAAAATTCCGGGTGTAAACTCAGCAGAACCCAGGAAGCGCAGAATCGGGAGAAAAGTCTTTGGCTGGGGCTGGTTCAAGTCCCTGGTTCAATGGGCTGCTCGAAGCCAGGTCTGGGTAATTCTTTCCAGACGTCTTGACTTCTTCCTCGCAGTTGTTGCCTTTCTGCCTCCTCCAACTTAAGGGGGTCTTAACTAGTGAGCTGGTGGGTGTTTTAATAGGGAGAAGGAGGGAGGTGTGGACTGGGGAACCCTGAGGGGAGGGAACCGGGAGCGCGGGCGGGAGCGCGGGCGGGAGGCGGGGAGGGGGAGAGGGAAAGAGAGAAATTGGCCATTCAAAGCCCTCTCTGAGCTAGAGGCCGGTTCTAAACTCCAATGAATTCAATTAACTTGATTGCTAACGTGTGCAGAGAAAGGCAGCGCGTACTTGGAGGCCACCACCTGATTCCCAGCTTTCCTGCCGGGGCGGAGGTGGGAGCCCTAGCTTTGTAGATATCCCTGAGTTACAAGTTCTCACTAAGCGATAAACTCCCCGTTGTGTTTAAGTAATTTGTTTTAAAGCCAAATGGTGCCCTTAGGCTGAATAACCGCCCGGAGGAGGAACGGTCGGGAAGGGTGTGTGAGCGACTGAGTACCTGGCGTCTCTAAGAAGGCTGGGACTCTAAGGCGACTGGTCTACCGCTTGTTAACCCTTTCTTTCCTCAACTCAAACTTCGGAGCAGACATCTAGCCTCCTGTACAGCCTCCTGTAGGTGGGCGGGAAAATTTTGTATTGTTTTGTTTAGGCTGGTCCCCTACCTAAAAAATACAAAGCAGAATGCATTAAAAATTAAGTATAAAAGAACAGAATTGTTTTCTGGAGGATTCACGTATAACCATCTCTCAGGAAAGAGTTTAAAAGGAGTTTTTCCTGTGAAACTTCTCCAAAGATGAAGCGTCAGAATTTTGTATTCTGGCTTGGAGATGGCTTTTCTTATCGTTCTTACGATCCCCCAAGCCTGTTGATTTTCTTCTCTTCATTGCCCCCCTCCCCCCGCCCGCCACCTTCCTTTTTGGTCCTTGCCAGTAAGTGCGCTGATGACTTAAAGTGGACAGTAGGTGGCACTGTTTAGGAAAAAATGAGAGTTTGCAAATTAACTGTAACAACTTAGTCTTTGGAGATTCTCCTGAAATTGCCGTAGGGTAAAAACGGGTTTCTTTCTTTCTTTTACTTGTCCTTCAAGGATCCGCTGAAGGGTGGACTTCTTTCGAACTCGACCAGATCTCGAAGACTAGATTCTTAGTCCTCATCACGTATTTGGACTATGCTGAACAAGTTGAAACAGAAAAGAGGAATAAAGTGGGAACGATGCTTTCAACACTTTGTATGGGGTGCGGTGTTGGGGGATGTGATCAGTGGTCAAGAATTGTACTGTAGTAGCTGGTAGCCAGCTATCCAGCTCCCCAGGGGCCGACCTGCAAAGCCCTTGACGTTTCGGTCCCCTGCCCCAACCCACACGGCGGTTAAGCTCTGGAAAGGCCTGAGGACCTCGCCCTGCTCAGTGGAAACCCACTTACTCATTTCTCCAGCAAACCTTCATGGTTTCAGCCTTTGTTTGAACTCTGCCTTAGGTGATTCAACTTTTGAGAGACTGTCTTAAATTTCAAAAAACAATGTCATTCCACTTAATCAGACTCAAGCTTCCTGATGTCTCCTTTACCAGTAGTTTCCAATTGCCAAATTTTTATTTTAAATATACTGTCTTATTTCTATGGTCTGCCATATAACATGGATTAAGCTGATTTAGAGGTAGGATGCATATTGTGGAGTGCTAAGTGTCTAGCTGTGAGACCCCAGGGGGACACTTAAACTTTCCAGCTCTAAAACTTCCATGATTGTTACATGTTATGCAAGAATACTGATTATTACTTAGTAATAATTAACCGTTCCTATGCTAATAGTTCAAGTAATGAAACGTTTAGTAAAACTGGGTGTCTTTATTAAAGAAAAACTCATTTGCTGTTTCTCTCCTTGTATTTCGTGACCTCAGAACAAAGTAAGATGTTCTCTGACTATGGAGAGATACAATGGCTAGTCATACATCTTTGCCTTTCATTCCCCCACCCACTCCTAAGGCTATACGGGAAGAGGCTAGCACTTTTTAAAGCCAGAAGTGAAAGTTCCTTGAAGGCAAAGAGAATCCCAGTTAAAATAGACTGTAAATTCAAATCTTTCAGTGTTCACTTTGTGGGATCCTGGAGACATACCTGACCTCACTGACTCTCATAGATTGAATTATTCTACATGTCTGCAGATACCTCCTAAACCTTCACATTTAACCCGGCTTCTTTCTGAGTTCTGGGCTGAAATTATAGCTACCAGCCATCCAGTTAATTCATAAACACCAAATCAGGATACATAATGCCCCATTTCATTTTTTTTTTTTATTGAATCATAGTTGTGTACATTAGTTCAACCATGGGGTACAGTGTGGGGGCTTCAGATGCAATCTGAGATATTTTATCAACCTGATTGACATACCATTCATGATATTTTCT
>CAUYON010092630.1:0-15256 GCA_963573935.1 Arctocebus calabarensis
TATATATTGCTTTGGGTAGTATAGACATTTTAACAATATTGATTCTTCCCAGCCATGAGCATGGTATGTTTTTCCATTTGTTAACATTTTCAGCTATTTCTTTTCTTAAAGTTTCATAGTTCTCTTTATAAAGATCTTTCAAATCCTTCGTTAGGCAAACTCCCAAATATTTCATCTTCTTTGACACTACTGTGAAAGGAATAGAGTCCTTGACTGTTTTTTCGACTTGGCTACTGTTGGTGAATATAAAGGCTGCAGATTTATGGGTGTTGATTTTGTATCCTGAGATACTGCTGTGTTCCCTGATCACTTCTAAAAGTTTTGTAGTAGAATCCCTGGTGTTTTCCAGATATATATATTTCATATCTTCTGTGAAGAGTGAAAATTTGATCTCTTCTGACCCTATGTGGATACACTTGATTACCTTTTCTTCCCTAATTCAATGGCTAAAACTTCCATTACAATGTTGAAGAGCAGAGGATATATTGGGCAACCTTGCCTGGTTCCTGATCTAAGTGGAAATGACTTCAATTTAACTCCATTCATATTGGCTGTGGGTTTGTTGTAGATGGCCTCTAATAGTTTAAGAAATGTCCTTTCTATACCAGTTTTTTAAAGTGTTCTAATCATGAAGGGATGCTGGATATTGTCAAAAGCTTTTTCTCCATCAATAGAGAGAATCATATGGTCTTTATTTTTTAATTTGTTTATGTACTGAATTACATTTATAGATTTACGTATATTGAACCATCCTTGAGATCCTGGGATAAAGCCCACTTGGTCATGATGTATAATTTGTTTGATGTGTTGCTGGATTCTGTTTGCAAGGATCTTGTTGAATATTTTTACATCAATATTCATTAGTGATATTGGTCTATAATATTCTTTTCTTGTTGGGTCTTTCCCTGGTTTAGGGATCAAGGTGATGTTTGCTTCATAGAATGTATTGGGTAGTATTTCTACTTTTTCTATATTTTGGAAGAGGTTGAGTAATATAGGTACTAGTTCCTCTTTAAAGGTTTGGTAGAATTCTGACGTGAAGCCATCTGTTCCCGGGCTTTTCTTTTTAGGGAGATTTTGTATTGTTGATGCTATTTCAGAACTTGATATAGGCCTGTTTAACATTTCCACTTGGTTCTGGGTAAGTCTTGGTAGGTGGCGTGCTTCCAAGTATTGGTCAATTTCCTTTAGATTTTCATATTTCTGAGAGTAAAGTTTCTTGTAGTATTCATTGAGGATTTTTTGGATTTCTAAGGGGTCCATTGTTATTTCATCGTTACCATTTCTGATTGAAGAAATTAGAGATTTTACTCTTTTTTTCTTAGTTAAGTTAGCCAAAGGTTTATCTATCTTATTGACCTTTTCAAAAAACCAACTTTTTGATTTATTGATCTATTCTATAATTCTTTTGTTTTCAATTTAATTTAATTCTGCTGTAATTTTGGTTATTTCTTTTCTTCTGCTGGGTTTAGGATTGGAATGTTCTTCCTTCTCCAGTTGCTTGAGATGTCCCATTAAGTTGTTAACTTCCTCCCTTTCTGTTTTCTTGAGGAAGGCTTGCAGTGCTATAAATTTCCCTCTTAGGACTGCTTTTGCAGTATCCCAGAGGTTCTGGTAATTCGTATCTTCCTTGTCATTTTGTTCCAAAAATCTGGTAATTTCATTCTTAATCTCATCTATGACCCATCTATCCTTCAGCACAAGATTGTTTAGCTTCCATGTTTTTATATGAGTTTGCAGATTCCTGTTATTGTTGAGTTCAAATTTTTATTCCATGGTGATCCAAGAAGATGAAAGGAATAATTTCTATTCTTTTAAATTTGCTGAGATTAGACTTGTCACCTAAGATGTGATCAATTTTGGAGTATGTTCAATGGGCTGATGAGAAGAATGTGTATTCAATTTTATTAGGATGAAATGTTCTGTAGATGTCTGTTAAATCCAGATGTTGAATGGTTAAGTTTAAATCTAAAATGTCTTTACTTAGCTTCTTCTTAGAGGATCTATCCAACACTGCTATAGGAGTATTAAAATCTCCACCTACTATGGAGCTGGAAGAAATCAAGTTACTCATGTCTATTAGAGTTTTTCTTATAAATTGAGGTGCATGCTGGTTGGGTGCATAAATATTAATAATTGAAATCTCATCATATTGAGTATTACCTTTAACAAATATGAAATGTCCGTCTTTACTTCCTTACTTTGGTTGGTTTAAAGCCTCTTGTATCTGCAAATAAGATTGCAACACCTGCTTTTTTCTGTTTTCCATTTGCCTGGAATATAGATGAACATCCCTTCACCTTGAGTCTAAATTTTTCTTTTAAGGTAAGATGTGATTCTTGTATGCAGCAGATATCTGGCCTGAGTTTTTGTATCCAGTCAGCCAACCTAAGCCTCTTTAGAGACAGTTTAAACCATTCACATTAATAGAAAGCAATGATAAATCTTGAGAAGTTCTAGTGGACATTTTTAATCCTTTTGTCGCTGTGTGAGTTGGACTTTGATAAAAAGTTTCTAGATGAGTTTACTTTTGCGTTGGCGGATTACGCTAGTCGTTACGGAGAATAGGTCTGAGAATATCCTGGAGAGCTGGTTTAGTTATGGCAGATTTCTTCAACATGTGGATGTCATTAAAGTGTTTCATTTCTGCATCATAAATGAAGCTCACTTTAGCTGGATACAAGATCCTGGGCTGAAAGTTATTTTGTTTTAGGAGATTAAAAGCCAATGACCATTCTCTTCTCGCTTGAAAAGTTTGATCAGAGAGGTCTGCAGTTACGCTAATATTCTTCCCCTTGTATGTTATCAATTTCTTGCATCTGGTTGCTTTCAAAATTTTCTCCTTCATATTTACTTTAGTGAACTTAATTATGATGTGCCTGGGGGATGTCTTATTCAGGTTGAGTCGTGCTGGGGTTCTGCAACTGTCTGCTATCTGAATTTCAGAATCTCTTGGCATGTCTGGAAAGTTCTCTTTCATAATCTCATGAATAAGGGACTCCGTGTGTTGTGAAGCTGCTTCATCGCTTTCCGGGATGAATATGAGGCGAATATTGGTTTTCCCTATGAGGCGAATATTGGTTTTCTTCGAGTTATCCAAGAGCTCTCTGAGTAAGTGATCTGTTTTTGCATTCCATTTCTTTTGCTCTTTGGAGGTTTGAGAGCATTCGAAAGCTTTGTCTTCCGTGTCAGAAATGCTTTCTTCTGCTTGCTCCATTCTGTTACTGAGGAATTCTACTGAAT
Source organism: Arctocebus calabarensis (assembly GCA_963573935.1). Taxonomy (NCBI): domain Eukaryota; kingdom Metazoa; phylum Chordata; class Mammalia; order Primates; family Lorisidae; genus Arctocebus; species Arctocebus calabarensis. Next base: position 3,244 of record CAUYON010092630.1, read on the forward strand.
TTCTCAGATCTTTAAGGGCTGCAACTTCTTGTCTCAATGTGTCAAAATCTTTGGTCATTTTGTCTTTGAATTTGTTGAATTCTTAAGCCATCTTTTGAGTCATCTTTTGAATTGCTGCATGAAATTCTAATTCCATCTTTTCCTCCATTCCTCTGATCTTATTTGCAATCCAGAGTCTGAATTCAATTTCATCTCAGCCATTTGCCTATGCAGGAGATCTTGTGCTGTGTCTGCCTTGTTGTTACTTGGAGGGGTTGGTCTACTCTGATTATTTGTATTGCCAGAGTTTTTCCGTTGATTCTGCCCAATGGTTGTTTTTCACTGTTGCGTGTGGCCCTTCAAGTGGTGGGTGCAGGGCTGTGCAGTTTTCCAGGAACTTTTTGGCCGGCGGTGGGCCTGCAGAGAGGCCCGGCAGTTGCCAGTGGGGTCCCTGGAAGAAGGCTGGCCTGTGGAGGCCCTGTGGGTGCCAGGCGGAGGCCCATGTAGTTGCCGGGGGCCTGGTGGTCACGGGCAGAGTTCCTGGCAGAAAGCAGACCTACAGAAGCCCAGTAAGTGTGGGATGCAGGGCCAGATGGTCGCCGGGGGAGTTCTTGGCTAGGGGGCAGGCCTGCAGAGGCCTGGCAGTCACCAGCAGAGTCCCTGGCAGAAGGCTGGCCTGCAGAGGTCCTGTGGGTGCCAGGTGGAGGCCGGTGTGGTCGCCAGTACTGTCACTGACCAGGGGCGGACCTGTGGGGGCCCTGCGGGTGCCAGGTGAAGGCCCACACAATCACCCGGGGAGTTCCTGGCGGGGGGGGGGGGAGTAGAGCTGTGGAGGCCTGGCAGTTATAGGCAGAGTCTGTAGCATACAGCGGGCCTGCAGAAGTCCGGCAAGCATGGGGCGCAGGGCCAGGTGGTTGCCTGTGAAGTTCCTTGCCTGGGGTGGGCCTTCAGAGGCCTGTTTGTTGCAGTTGAAGTTACTGGAAGAAGGCAGGCCTGTGGAAGCCCTGCAAGCTCTGGCGCGGGGCCGCATGGTCACCAAGGGATTTACTTACCAGGGGCAGGTCTGCAGGGGCCCTGCGGGTGCCAGGCAGAGACCTGCATGGTCGCTGGGGAGTTCCTGGCTGGGGGCAGACCTGCAGAGGCCTGGTGGTCACTGGCAGAGTCTCTAGCAGACGGCGGACCTGCAGAAGCCCCGCAAGCACGGGCGTAGGACCAGGCAGTTGCCGGGAGCATTTCTGGCTGTGGGCTGCCCTGCAGAGGCCTGGCGGTTGCAGGCAGAGTTCCTGGAAGAGGGCAGACCTGCAGAAGCCCTGCAAGCTTGGGCATGGAGCCACACAGTCACCAGGGGATTTAGTGGCCAGGGGCTGGCCTGCAGGGGCCCTGCAGATGCCAGGCAGAGGCCCGCACTGTCGCTGGGGGAGGAGTTCCTGGTCGGGGGCAGACCTGCGGAGACCTGGCGGTCACCATCAGAGTTTCTAGTAGACGGCCGGCCTGCAGAAGTCCGGCAAGCTCGTGCTGCAGGGCCAGGCACTCGCCTGCGGCTTCCCTGGCCGGAGGGGAGGGAGGCTCGCCTCAGTCCCCCCACCCCCCATAGTCTTTTCCCAATGGGGCGCTTGTTCCGGCAGGTAGGGGTGGGAGCGCTGCTCAGGGACCTCCTCCCTCAGTCTCAGCGGGGTTAGGCTCTGGTTCGTCAGGTAAGGAGGGAAGGGTGTACAGTAGGTTCAGAATGGTGGGGAAAACTTTAGTTCAGTTTTTCTGCCTAGCAATAGAGTTTTCAGAGTCACACTGGGGTGCTCAGGGGAAGCACACCTCACTTCCCACAGCACTCTTCTGTGGGATGAGACAAGAAGTCCACAGTTCACCGCTTTTCTGTAGAAAACTCGCAGGAGCATGAGAGGAGATTAAAAAGAAAGGCAACAGAAAAGCAAGAAACTCAGAGCTTTCTTGGGGGAGGGGATGGGCACTCTTCCTTTCAGGTGACTTTTGTACCTGAAGCTTGCATTCTTCGGGTTGCAGCCAGTCTCAGCAGAGATGATCGGCAGAAATCACTTCTCTCTCTCGGCTGGGCTCCCAGTATTCAGCTTAATTGCACAGTTTCTGGAGGTTATCTTCCCTTTTGGACAGGAGCCTTTTTTGGAAGCTGCTTCTAGTCATCTATCTTGCTCCGATTGTTCTCTTTTAAGTATTCTATTAATAAATATAGAAGTTTTTCATATTTTATTTTTCTTCTGTGTCATTGTCTTTTACAGTTGTTCATGAAATTGGTCCATTTCATCTGTATTGTTGAATTTATTAGTACAAAGTTGTTCGCAACATTTCCTATTATTCTTTTTAGGTCTGTGGTATGTACAGTGCTCTCCTCTCTTGAATTCATGATAGTGTTAATTTTGTTTGGTCTTATTTTTCCTTCAGTTTTTCACTCTTGGTAGGAGTTGGTCAGTTTTACTAACATTTTCAAAACCAACTTGTGTCTGCATCATCTCTGTTTTTTATGTACTTTTTGCATTGGTTTATTCTATTTCCTTATTTTTATTCCTTTCTTTCTTCTTACTTTAGGCAAATTTGCTAATCTCCTTTGTCTTCTTAAGCTGGAAATATGGCAGAATTAACTTTAAACCTTTCCCTTTTTCTAAGCATTTGAAATTATAAATTTCCCTCTAAACACTTTTAACTGCATTTAAAAATTTTGATGTGTTGCATCTTTATTTTTATGTAATTCAAAATGTTTTCTTCTCTTTTGATTTTTTCTTTCATCCATGGTTTATATAGAAATATGTTTGGGTATTTTTTTCTTTAATTTCCAATTATTCAGAGCTTTTCTACATATCATAATTGATCTCTAATTTAAATCTGTTTTGGTCAGAGAAGATACTTGGGAAATTTGCTGACATTTATTTTATACATCAATTTAAGATTCTTATGAGGTATTTGAAAAGATTGTGTATTACAATTATGGCTATAAATAATTATTGTTCCATGAATATTAACAAGGTTGAGGTAACCGATAGTGTTATTCGAATCTTCATTTTTCTTAGTGATATATTTTGTGTGGTTGTTGTATTGTTAAGGGAGAGATCTTACAATATGCAGCATGATTATGGATTTGTCAATTTCTCCTTTTAGATCTGTGTTTGCTTCATGTATTTTGAAGGTCTGTTATTACGTACATACACCTATATAATTTCTGTGTCTTTCTAATGAATTGACCTTTCTATAATTATGAAATGTTACTTTTCCAACTTTGATAATTTCCTCAGACCACCAGGTCTGATATTAATATAGTTTTAAGTAAATTCTAATATTAATATAGTCAAATACTTTGGTATCAATGTAATCAAATAAATTTCTTAGCTTTTCCATCCTTTTGCTTTCATCCTGTGTGTATTTGCAATTAAGTCTTTTTTTTTGTACAAAAGGTCTTTATTGGCAGGGGAAGCTGCAGAGCAGCATTAAGGAGGAGGGGTGAGAGAAAGAAACAGAGGAAGAGAGGAGAGGAAAGAAGGGGGGAAGAGAGAGACACACGAGGGGGAGAAAGGGGGGAAAAGAGAAGAGAAGCTGCAATTAAGTCTTGATTTATAACTGTTTTAGCAAGTGCTGAGTCAGAAACTGTGAAAGGTCTGACATTTTATCCTTCTTACAAGCCAATTAATTTAGCTTACCACAACTTTATTCTCTACTAATGAGATGGCTATTAATTTATGTTGCCTGTTTTGAAATATTAAACAACAAATAACTCTTGTTTTCTTGTTTTTGTAAGTATTTGCTAAGCCACTTAAATGCTCAGTATCTTATTTGATAACTCAGATGTGAGACATTACTGAACAACATGAAGTTCTTGAATTAGAGGAAGGTTTATGTCACCATTATGTGAGCATTAAGTGCTTAGGCAGCTCTGGATTTCTCAGATATACAATTTTGTCTAGAGTTAGCTCCATATCAGCCTTATTAAAGGAGAGATCATCAAAGTATTTTCCTAGGAAACAAATCTATAATAAACACTGAAATCTCACTAACATAAATTAGTAAAAAGAGGTCAGACAATTAAGTTTACAAACTCATCCTTGAAAAAGTGCTACATGCCTCGCTGCTGAATGTCACAGGGTCACCTTTGAAGTCCTCCCTTGGGAAGCTGTGCACTGACACCAGCACATGGTCCACCATTCAAAGCACTTTTTCTAGGACAAGTTCACAAACTTAATTGTCAGATCTCTTACGTCGACAGCTCTGATGGCCCTTCCAGAAAAAGAGTTTCAAAATTGCTTTGAAGAGTGGACCAGGTGATGGTGTCAATACCTAGCTTCCCAAGGGTAGTACTTCAGACAGCTGGACATCTAAGATGGCTTTTTTAGTCACTGGTCTTATACTTGGCTGAGATGGCTAGAAAGCTGGAGGTGAGCCAGTATCTGTCTCCATGTTCTGTCCTAGAGTGAGTATTCCAGAAGACCAAGTTGGAAGCTGTAAAAGTTCTAACTTTCTAGTCACATAGCATCAGTTATAATATTCTGTTGGTAATAAGGGAGCCACAGGGACAGACTGATTAACAGAGAGAGGACTACATAATCATGGTTCACCAGAAACTATGTTTGGAGACTGGATACCTCAGGAGTACATTCGTTTTATTCCACTTGACACATGATTTTAATCTCAAGTAAAAGCATATTAGAATTTTCTGAGTTGACTCAGCTTCTTCTAAACTAGCTTTCCTCCCAACAGAAAGATACTCTCTCAATGACTTCATTTAGTTGCTTCTGTTTTCTCTGTCTTTATTCAAAGACTATCTTTAGTACTTTCATATTTTGTATGACAATCACTATTATCCATCTTCACAATGTTTTCATCTTGTCCAACTGAAATTCTGTCCCATTAAATAATTCCCCTTTCTCCACTCCCCTCGCCTTGCTAACCACCATTCTACTTTTTGTCTCTATGAATTTGATTATGCTATGTACTTCATGTAAGTAGAGTTATACATTTGTCCTTTTGTAACTGGCTTATTTTACTTACCATAATGCCTTCAAGCTTCATTTACATAGTATGTGTGACATGTATCAGAATTTCTTTTTTCTTTAAGACTGAAAAATTATTTCATTGAATATTTATGTCATATTTTGTTTGTCCATTCATCTTTTGATAGACAATTCAGTTGCTTCTGCCTTTTGGCTATTATATAAATAATGCTGCTATAAAAATGGATGTACAAATAACCTGTTTGAGCCCCTGCTTTGCTTTCACTTCTTCTTCTTGGGTATAGTCCCAGAAATGGAATTGCTTTATGATATGGTAATTCTATGTTTAATTTTACTAAGAATCATAAAATTTCCACAGACCAGCACTATTTTACATCCCTACCAGTAATGCATGTCGGTTCCCATTTCTCCAAATCCTTGCCAACAGTTCTTTTTTTTTTTTGTAATAGTCATCCTAGTGGATATGGAGTAATATTTCACTGTAGTGTTAATTTTCATGTTCCTTATGATTAGTGACATTGACCACCTTTTCATGTACTTGTTAGCATTTGTATACCTTCTTTGGAGAAATGTCTATTCAGATGTCCTTTAACCATTTTCAAATCAGGTTGTTTTGTTGTTGAGTTATGGTTCTTTATATATTCTTGCAATCAATCCTTATCAGAAATATGATTTGCAAATATTTTACCTCATTCCCTATGTGGCCTTATTAGTGTATTAGTAATCTCCTTTGACCCACAAAAGTTTTTAATTTTGATGAAATTTAACCTATCCATTTTTTCTTGTCTGTGCTTTTGGTGTTATATTCAAAAATAATATTGGCAAAGTCAATGTCATGAAGTTCTTTTGCCTATTTTTCTTCTGATGGTTTTATAGTTTTAGCTCTTATATTTAGATCTTTGATCCATTTTCAGTTGATTTCTATATGTGTTGTAAGGCAGAAGTCCAACTTTATTCTTTTGTAGTATCTGGTTTTCTCAATATCATTTGCTGAAAAGATTGTTCTTTTCTCATTGGAAGGCTTTGGCATCCCTGTGGAAAGTAATTTGACCATACATGGGAGGTTTTATTTAATCTGTTCCATTGGTTTAGATATCTGTCTTATGCCAGTACCATACTGCTTCACTATAGATGTGAAATCAGGAAGGGTAAAACCATCAACTATATTCTTTTTCAAGATTATTTTGGCTATTTAGGATCCCTTGAGAATCATATAAATTTTAGGGTGGATTTCTCTATTTCTAAAACAAGTCATTGGATAGACTCAGTAGATAGCTTTTGACATCTTAACAATGGTAAATCTTCTAATCCATGAACACGGGATGTCTTTCCATTTGTTGCTTTTTAAAATTTTTTCGGCAGTGTTCTATAGTTTTTGGTGTATGGGTCTTTTACCTCTTTGGTTAAGTTTATTTCTGAGTTTTTTTAAATGCTATTTAGTTTTAATGTAAATGGAACTGTTTTCTGTAATGTGAAGAACTAATTCATTGGTGAAAGGGGCAGTCTTGAAAATTATGGGGTAGTCAAGAAAACGCTATATATTTCTATTTTTCTTTCTTTTTTGATTAAATCAAAGTTTAAAACTAGCTGTCATTTTAAATTTAGTATAACTTCTTAGAAACAAAATTTTCCATAGCAGGGCTTGGGAAGTAGGAATAGGTATACAGGCAAGTACAGAGCCTTCTCTTACTTGCGAGAGATGAAGATATTTAAAGATATTTAAATTCCTACCCAAGGGCCTGTTTTTAAAAAAAACATAAAATTGGTTGTTTCTAAGTAAAATTTTGAAACATGGGAACATTACAGTATAATAAATGCATTGTTTTGAAAGTATTTCCTATGTTGAGATTTTGAAAACTTATTGGTTGTTTTTGTTATCTTCTTTATGTTTTTCATATAGAGCTTTTGAAGAAAAACGAAAAGAACAAGAGGAAAAAGAATACCAAATCAGAGAACAGATACTTCAACAAAGAAAACAGAAGTTTGAAGAAGTTACTGAAAAATTCCAGCGTGCCTATATTCCTCTTTTACAGCGGAGGAAATCAGGTGCCTTAATTTCTAGAAGAATATGAGAACAAAAATTAAAATTTTAATCACATTTGGCTTAGGTAGACAATAAATGGTGAGTTGAGATATGAACTGGATATTTACCTGGCAGGAGAGATGCCATGATCACAAAGGTAGTTTTCCCAGGATGAGGCTCATCCATCATACTCTGGGTGTGCTGACTTCTGTGATTTCCCTGAATTCATGATAATGGGTAACTGTGTTTATACTTTCCCTTGTGTCATTATTGAGAATAAAAAAAAAAAATGAGTCTCTACACTCATAGCTCAATGAGTGGGGCACCAGCACATACACTGAAGGTGACAGGTTCGAGCCCAGCCTGGGCCTGCTAAACAACAACAACTGCAACCAACAACTGCAACAACAACTGCAACCAAAAAATAGCCGGGCATTGTGGCAGGCACCTGTAGTCCCAGCTATTTGGGAGACTAAGGCAAGAGAATTGCTTAAACCCAAGAGATGGAGGTTGCTGTGAGCTGTGACATCACAGCACTCTACCGAGGACAATATACTGAGACTCTATCTCAAAAAAAAAAAAAAAAATGAAGTGGAAACTCAAAAAGAACAATGTACCATTTGAATAATAGGATGAAAGATAGTAATTTGATTTAGATTTAATTTAGAGAATTTTTTTTGACTCTTAGTAAATTCTAAAAACTCACAAGTTTGATTTAACTTCAAACTGGCTTACAATGTTTTGTCTTTTTAAAATTGACTTAGTAAGAACCTTAACAAAAAGAAAATTTAACATTTTGTTTCAGGAAATTAGTGTTCACATTCATTCCATCATTTTATTCAATTTGGTTCAAATTCACATTTAAGAGACTGGCACAGGCCAGGCACAGTGGCTCACACCTGTAATCCTAGCACTCTGGGAGGCCAACGAGGGTAAATTGACTGAGCTCATGAGTTCAAGAGTCTCAGCCAGAGTGAGACCTCCTCTCTAAAAATAGCTGAGTGTTGTGGCAGGTGCCTATAGTCTCTGCTAATTGGGAGGCTGAAGCAAGAGAATTGCCTGAACCCAAGAGTTTGAGGTTGCTGTGAGCTATGACACCAGAGCATACTACCAAGGGCGACAAAGTGATACCCTGTCTCAGAAAAAAAAACTGACAGAACAAAAAGAAAATCTATAAAGTAATATCCCAACAATCTAAAGTACTGGAACCAATCAAGAATTTAAATATGATTATGGTTGGTTCTTCAATATCACTTCTACATTTTTATACCTTAAATAGTAAGACAGAATTAATAATATGCTTTTTAAAGAAAAAGGATAAGCAGAGCCATTGTATATTCAATAAACATATGCTATACTAAGTTGTACTTAGCCCTGGGTTAAGCTAAGACACAGAGCAATGAAATTGTATTCTGCTATTAACTAAAGATTTCCCAATCTATTTTGGAGATAAGAGTAATATGAACAATTAATGTCAACAATGTAGTAACAATTGCTAGAGTAACAGAATGTGTAACATACTATGAAAGTACAGACCACTAAACCTAAGTAGGGACCTTCAGGACATCATTCCTGGGACAATGAGTTAAGTTGGGTCTTGAAGAATGAGGAGTTGACCAACCAAAGAGAAAACAAAAGGATATTCCAGACAAAAGCAATAGCTTGTGCAAGTCAATTATATATTTCAGTGTATCTGAAGCATGGGATGGAAAAAAAGAAGAAAATGGATATGAGGCTAGAAAAAATAAGTTGGAGCCAACTCTCAAAGAGCTTTTTTTTACCATCTAGAAATATAGTCCACTTACAGGTTTGTTTTTTTTTTTTAACCAAAAAGCAAGCCATTACAGTGTGAGTAACAGAGCTTCCCATTAATAAGGGCAGCCAGTAAACAGCCCAAATAACAGTAGTTTACACATGATAAGGGTTTACTTTTTTCATGTAATATGAAGCCCTGAGGTACATAGTCAAGAGATGGTTTGATAATTATGTCGTGTCAGTGGGGACCAGACTGCTCCTATCTCTCAGCTCAGCCATCTTCACTACACGGTCACCCGGTTGTTGCTAGAGCTGAAGCATCGCATCAGTGTTCACAGTGGGAATAAAGAGGAAGAGGGAAAGGTAAAAGGGGACACCTCTGAGCTTCCTTTAAATTGTTTCCCTAAAGCCCTCTATCACTTTTTGTCTAAAATATCTTCATTTGCAAGGGAGTCTGCAAAATATAGTGTTTTTTTTAAATGTGGGTATATTGTCACCCTAATAATATAGGGTCTGTTACCAAGGAAGAAAGGGAAAATGGATATTAGGTGGGAAGCTAGTAAAAATCTTTACTATAGGCTCGGCCCCTGTGGCTCAACGGGCTAAGGCGCCAGCCATGTACACCTGAGCTGGCGGGTTTGAATCCAGCCCGGGCCTGCCAAACAACAATGATGGCTGCAACCAAAAAATGGCCAGGCGTTGTGGCGGGCGCCTGTAGTCCCAGCTACTTGGGAGGCTGAGGCAGGAGACTCGCTTGAGCCCAGGAATTGGAGGTTGCTGTGAGCTGTGATGCCACAGCACTCTATCCAGGGTGACAGCTTGAGGCTCTGTCTCAAAAAAAAAAAAAGTCATATGCTTAACAAAATACAACGTTTATCACCCTCCACGTATGTTTTATTCATTGTTCTCTCTCATCTGAACGAGCCCAAAGGGAACAGCAGCCATGAATGTCTCTCTTTGTCCATCTCTCTGCCACTATGATGCCTCCAGCACGAAGACTTTCAGTTTAGTTTGGGCAGAATAATGGTAACAACGCGCAGGAGACGGTACATTCTTACTACTGAGTCTCTAATGCTCTATCCCACCCAGAGCCTCGTCGGTGCTTCAGGGCGCTACCTTTATGCCCTTCGGGGCATAAAGAACACCCCTTTACTCCCGTCCCGCTTGGTGGGCAGCCTTCCAAGCAGACACCCAATTCCCCCTTTCAGCTTTCCACTCAGGACTCACCAGCTGCGCTGCCCACCGCTTCGACTCCGGCCTCGCCGTCAGATTCGGGCTCTGAATCTTCTGCGTAAACTGCCAAAGACGACAAAACATTCTTCTTCCCCGCCATTTTATTCCTATAATCTGAGCCTGGCTCACTCCAATGACTTAAATGTAACCGACTTCCGTGCAGAAAGGTAACTTCTTCCGGATCCCAGGAGACCGCGCGCCAGACTGAAGACCAATCAAAATTGCCGCGTCTGCTCCTGGCCTCGCCCCTCTTGAGAGCGCTCGTGCGACGTCATCACCGAGCGACGGCTATAAAGTTGTGTGGGATCTACTTAACTCCGAATTCTCTGCGGTTTCTGGGTTCTCAGAGTTGGGGAATCTTCCCCTGGTTTCGGAGCCAGCTGACAGAAGAGGCCCAGCAAGAACACTGCGTTCCTGAGTAGCCCACGGCCGGCTCTGATATCTTGGAGTAAAGAGGCGGAGGCGTCGATTGGCCAAGGGAGAAAATTGCGGATCTGGGGCTCAGAAGAAGAGAGAGGAGTCGGGTCCTGGGGTGGGAGAGCGGGAAGCGGGGGAAAAAATGATCATTACTGCTCATGTAGAAGAAGGAGGAGAAGGTGGATCCTAGAAAGACAATACGATATTCTACAAACTATTCCAAAGACATCTTGATTTCTAGCTCTCTGCTGTACTGTGGCCTCAGACAGTTCAGTATTTTTGTTTTCACTGAGAGTAAAACATTGCGGAGATGTTAATTGAAAATAATATATTATTTAAGTGTAATATAGTTTACATTTTTACTCACAGAGAAAAATAAGCTGTATTTTAAAAGCAGAACAAAGGATATTTGTGGCAACCTTTTACCTTTACCTTAACCTTTGGCCACTGTTTTTCGCTAAGATGAGCGTCCACCCTTCCTCCTTTTCTTTTGACACTGAGCGGCGAGTCCGAAGCACACTGAAGAAGGTCTTTGGGTTTGACTCTTTTAAAACGCCTTTGCAGGAGAGTGCGACCATGGCTGTAGTAAAAGGTAACATTACCAAGCTACCTGCCTTTAAATTTGTGCTGTCTATACCATAATACTGCAAGTGAACATCCTTCTGATCCTTCCTACCTCCCTACTTTTGGTTCATAATTGGTTTTGGAAATCTTTTAGACTTGTCACTCAAAGTTTGTTTTTTTGGTGTTTTTTTTTTTTAGAGAGAGAATTTTACTTTGTCGCTCTCGGTAGAGAGCAGTGGCATCACAGCTCACAGCAACCTCCAGCTCTTGGGCTTAGGCGATTCTCTTGCCTCAGCCTCCCGAGTAGCTGGGACTACAGGCTCCTGCCACATCACCTGGCTATTTTTTTGTTGCAGTTTGGCTGGGGCCAGGTTTCAACCTGCCACCCTCCGTATATGGGGCCAGTGCCCTACTCACTGAGCCACAGGCGCCGCCCTAAAGCTTGTAGTTTTAATGCCAAACCACCAAACTGTTCAGCTTCTTACATTTCATACCAAAACCTACAGATTGTCTTTGAAAATAGTTGCAGATTGCCATTATTGTTCTTTTGTGTGTAGGCTATAGTGAAGGTGACTTGAATTGCTTAACCTACTAACCTTCTAGGTCATCCCCTTGTTAAAGATTGGGGATGTAGCTCAGCGGGTAAGGCGCCAGCCACATATACCAGAGCTGGCGGGTTCGAACCCAGCCCAGGCCTGCCAAACAACAATGACGTTTACAAACAAAAAATAGCTGGGCATTGTGGTGGGCACCTGTAGTCCCAGCTACTTGGGAGGCTGAGGCAAGAGAATCGCTTAAGTCCAAGAGTTTGAGGTTGTTATGAGCTGTGATGCCACAGTACCCTACCTAGGGCAACAAAATAAGACTTTGTCTCAAAAAAAAAAAAAAAGAGGGTCGGCACCTGTGGCTCAACGGGCTAAGGCGCCAGCCACAGACACCTGAGCTGGCGGGTTCAAATCCAGCCCCAGGACCTGCCAAACAACAATGACGGCTGCAACCAAAAAATGGCCGGGCGTTGTGGCGGGCACCTGTAGTCCCAGCTACTTGGGAGGCGGAGGCAAGAGACTCGCTTGAG
>CAUYON010092635.1:0-19615 GCA_963573935.1 Arctocebus calabarensis
TCGCCATTACTATTCGACATAGTGCTGGAGTTCTAGCTAATACAATTAGGCAAGACAAGAAAATAAAGGGTATCCAAATGGAAGCAGATGAAGTCAAACTCTCCCTCTTTGCTGACAATATGATCTTATACTTAGAGAACCCCAAAGACTCAACTGCAAAACTCCTAGAAGTCATCAAAAAATACAGTAATGTCTCAGGATATAAAATCAATGTCCACAAGTCAGTAGCCTTTGTATACAGCAATAACAGTCAAGATGAGAGACTAATTAAGGACACAACTCCTTTTACCATAACTTCAAAGAAAATGAAATACCTAGGAAAATACCTAATAAAAGAGGTGTAGGACCTCTATAAAGAAAGTTATGAACCGCTAAGAAAGGAAATAGCAGAAGATATTAACAAATGGAAGAACATACCATCCTCATGGCTGGGAAAAATCAAAATTGTTAAAATGTCTATACTTCTCAAAGCAATCTACCAATTCAATGCCATTCCTATTAAAATACCAACATCGTACTTTCACGATTTGGATAAAATGATTTTTCATTTTGTATGGAACCAGAAAAAAAGCCATATAGCTAAGGTAGTTCTTAGTAATAAAAACAAAGCCGGGGCATCAGCATACCAGATTTTAGGCTATACTACAAGGTCATAGTGGTCAAGATAGCATGGTCCTGCACAAAAATAGAGACATACACATTTGGAATCGAAGAGAAAACCAGGAAATGAAAGTAATATCTTACAACCACCTAATCTTTGATAAATCCAACAAGAACATACATTGGGGGAAAGAATCCCTATTCAATACATGGTGCCGGGAGAACTGGATATCCACATGCAAAAGATGAAACTGGACCTACACCTTTTTCCACTCACAAAAATTGATTCAAGATGGATAAAGAACTTAAATTTCAGGCATGAAATGATAAAAATCCTCAAAGAAAGCATAGGAAAAACACTGGAAGATATCAGCTTGGGAAAGACTTTATGAAGAAGACTTCCATGGCAATTGCAACAACAACAAAAATAAACAAATGAGACTTAATTAAACTGAAAAGCTTCTGTACAGCTAAGGAGATAAGAACCAAAGTAAGTAGACAACCTACCCACTGAGAAAGAATATTTGCATATTTTGAATCAGACAAAAGCTTGATAACTAGGATCTATAGAGAACTCAAATTAATCCACATGGAAAAAGCCAACAATCCCATATATCAATGGGCAAGAGACATGAGTAGAACCTTCTCTAAATTCTTTAGAGACGAATGGGTAACAAACATGAAAAAATGCTCATCGTCCCTAATTATTAGAGAAATGCAAATCAAAACCAACCTGAGATATCCTCTAACCCCAGTGAAAATGGTTCACATCACAAAATCTCAAAACTGCAGATGCTGGCGTGAATGTGGAGAGAAGGGAACACTTTTACACTGCTGGTGGGACTGCAAACCTTTTTGAAAGGAAGTATGGAAAACCCTCAAAGAACTCAAGCTAGACCTCCCATTTGATCCTGTAATCCCACTACTGGATATCTACCCAGAAGGAAAAAAATCCTTTTATCATAAGGACACTTGCACTAGACTGTTTATCACAGCTCAATTTACAATCACCAAAATGTAGAAACAGCCTAAACGCCCACCAACCCAGGAATGAATTAACAAGCTGTGGTATATGTATACCATGGAATACTGTTCAGCCATTGAAAAAGATAGAGACTTTACATCCTTTGTATTAACCTGGATGGAAGTAGAACACATTCTTCTTAGTAAAGCATCTCAAGAATGGAGAAGCACGAATCCTATGTATTCAATTTTGATATGAGGACAATTAATGACCTAGTACATGGTGGGGGGTGGGGTCTTGGTGTGCGACCCATCTCTTGGGGGCAAGACACAATTGTAAGAGGGACTTTACCTAACAAATGCAATCAGTGTAATCTGGTTTCTTGTACCCTCAATGAATCCCCAACAATAAAAAAAAAGAAGAGATGAAACCAGTCTCTTATCATCATCTGATTGTTGATAAACCTAATAAAAGAATTCCTATTTAATAAATGGTGCTGCAAAAACTGGATAACCACATGTAAAAGACTGAAACTGGACCACACCTTTTACCCTTTACAAAGCTTGACTTAAAAATGGATAAAAGATTTAAATCTAAGATATAAAATGTTAAAAATCCTAAAAGAAAATGTGGGAAAATCTTTTAAAGATGTTGGCCTCAGGGAAAGATTTTATGAAGATTTTAGTAGCAATTACAATAACCAAAACAAACACATGGGCCTACCATGATGCCCACCTGGCCAGTTTTTCTGTTTTTAGCAGAGTGGAGTTTCACTCTAGCTCAGATTTGTCTTGGAACTCCTAAAGTAAAGTAATCCACTTGCCTTGGGTTACTAGAGTGCTAAGATTACAGGTGTGAGCCACCCTACAATAATGTTTGCATCTTAAGTAAACTTTAGGTATCATAAGATGGAACTGCACTCATGCTCCCACATTCCAATATATCAAAAGTAGGCCCTACTTCTTTATTCTGTTCCTTTCCACTTCTATCTGTTCTTAAACATTCCCTTCTCACTCAAGGAATGGATTTGGGAGACCAGACAAGACACCTACTTTGCCTGAGAGAGAGTGTCTCTTCAGTTTTATGAGCTGGAGGGCTCTCTGGCCTCTCCCTAATCTCTTCTCACCCATTTTAACTGATCCCTTTCACTCACCTACCAATCGTATGTCAAAAAACATAAATACAGTGGTGCCTCCTAATGCATGGGGGTGAGTTCAAAGACCCCCAGTGGGTTCCTGAAACCAGACACCACAAAGCCCATACATACTATCCATACATACTAATTTTTCCTTTACATATGTAACTATGATACAACTTAATTTTTATAAATTAGGCATAGTAAGAGATTAGCAACAAAATAGAAGAGTTATAATACACTATAATAAAATTATCATGCAAAACTAGCATGAATTTTTTCCTTTTTCACAATTTAACGAATAGAAGATTCACCATTTTAGCAATTTGTTTTTCTTTTCTTATTAAATTGAGAACTGCCACCTCTTCCCTTAAAAGCAGCACCTCATGGTTTCTTTTTGGCACATTTGAATTGCCAGCATCACTACTCTAAATTAAGTCAAAGAAGGGTTCCCTGAATACAAGCACTGTGTGGTGACAGTAAATCTGATGATCTAGATGGCTCTTAAGGAGCCAAATAATTCTCAAATAATTCTCAAATAACTGTGAACTTTTATAGTCTACATTTGCTATCTCCATTTCCTGAATGATTCCAGGACTAATTTTGATTCCCTTTACCCATTTCACTAAAAACTACACTAAGTTCTACCAATACAGTTTCCAAATTGAAATTACACTTGCCAGTCTTATCTTTCTTGAAGATTGCAATGTTTTAAAATTCTGCCTTTAAATTCTTCTCTCCTTTGAGTTGCATACTTGCCTTCCTCACTCTCCTGGCATCCTTCTCTCTCTGTGTTCTTGGGTCCCTGATCCTATCAACTGCTGTCAATGCTGGATAAGGTTCCTCCTTCAGCATTCTCTATGCTAATCCTGCCCCACGATGGACATGGGATGATATCCATGCCTGGGGCCTCCAAACCCTATGGTCTTGACTTCCTGAAATCAACTCTAGCCTTGACCACCTCAAGTTCCAGACCTCTGTATACAAGTCTATTTGGATACACAACAGGTATTTTTAATATGGCCAAATATATAAGCTTTAGAAAACTGTTCTTCTTTATTTCTCACTTTATTACCAGCACCATGTACCCAAGTAACCAATATTAGAATCCAGATTTTCATCCTAGATTCCTTTCTCACTCAGTGCTTATAAGCTCAACTTTTCTTTAAGTCCTACTGTTCCAAATTCTTTGTATTTTGGCTTTTTTCCCCCAGTACTCACCCATTGCTTTGTCCTTCATATTCTAAGTGATAACTCCTGACATAAGAAAATACAAATGTATCTTTTTACTCATATGTATGTTACTCATATGTAACAACTGGAAGATGAAATTTCTTACCTTGGCCCCCATGTCTATAAGTTGGTTTGTGAATGTCTTTGAATAATTTTCTGTTCCATTGGATGACCACACTTCAACATAGGCCACTACATCTGAAAACAAGATACCATCAGCACGTAATTTGTATTTCCAGCACCCACTACCCAATAAAACTTTTTCTTGTTCTATTTATATTAAAAAATCTGAAATTTCTTCTATTAAAAGTTTCTTCAAAATAGCATCAGCACAAGTTATGATTATTAAAATTTTAAACAAAGAACCTTACTCATACACATGTCCCAGTTTACGTTCTTAACACCTGATGTTCTTCCCAAATTCCTAGACTAGGCTTAATTTTTATAGAATAGAAGGACTAGGCTTTGCAGCCGGTACATTATTTGTGGCAGCTACTCAACTTCAGAGAGCACAAAAGTAGTCACAGTCAATACTTTAATGAGCTGGCCTGTGTTCCAATAAAACTTTATAGACAAGGGACTTTGGATTTGATAAAACTTTCATTTGAGAATCTTCTTTTTATTCTTCTTTGCAATCACTTAAAAATGTAAAAAATAGATTCTTAGCCTGCAGGTGCCACAGAAAACAGGCAACAAGACAGACTTGGCCTAGGGGAGGGCACAGCATGTGGATCGCTGTTCTAGTGGGTACCTTCTCAAAATCTGACGTTTTAAACGAATTTTCTTTTAAAAGGCGTGCCATTGGTAAATAATGGTGAGCAAAGATATAGAAAAACCAGGTTAATTCAGCAAAATACTAACATTAGAAAAGCAACCTCATCTGATTAGAAGAGTTTGGCTACGAGGCTTTACACGACTCCAAGCTCCTCAAAACAGAACCCTTTCTCCAAGGACAAACTCCGTGGGACTCGCCCTCCTCCTCCGCTCTTGCAGGTGTCGGGACTGGGTGAGTCTCAGACACGGGTTAGGACAGTCGCATGGGCGCCAACTGCTGAGTGCACGACCGGCCGCTGGGCGGGGAGAAGCGTCTGCACTTGACCTTCCCGCACCCACAGCGCGGTGCAGAGTCGCTGCGCACCCGGGCCCACCCGACGGAAGGCCGGGTTTCTTTTCCTAGTCCCGCCACCGCCGCACGGCCCCGAGTTCGCCCGCACGTTCAAAGCCGTTAAGCACCTCCAGGAAAGCTGACCACAGACCCGTCCTCGGGCCCCGCGTTTTCTCCGAGGCTTCCCCACGAGCGGGGCCCAGGTGGAATCGGGGGCCCGGGGACCCCGACCCTGACTTCCGGCAGGCTGCCCCGCACCGCGGGCTCCGCCCCCCGTGCCCACTGAGGCCCGGGAGGCAGGCGGCGGAGAGGGGGTCGGGGAAGGGTTAGAGGTCCGCGGGGTGAGGATGGGGGTCCGCGGGTCGGCGGTGAGGAGAAGCCGAGCTCCCCCGGATGCTCCCACCACCAGCGGCGTCAGTCCTCAGACCCACCCCGGCCGGCGAGGGCGGCTCCGCACGCCCAGGGAGAGGGCAGTCCCCTCACCTTTCAGGACGGAACCCCCCGGAGTTCCCGGGGCCGCCATAGCGAGCTGCGCGCCGAGAGCGGCGGGTGCGCGCGCACACGGGCCGGCCCGCCCTAAGGTGCGCTGAGCATGCGCGGCGCCGCCCCTCGGCTCGGCCGGGACGCGCCGGGTCGCGTTTTCCACACAACCGAGGGGGCGGGAGGAGCGGAGAGACGGCGCTAGGAAGGGTGACTCCGAGGTAACGCGACTGTGCGCGTCACGTGACTTCACCTGGGGGCAGAGGTCAGGGTTAGGGTCAGGGTCAGGGGAGCGGCCCTCAGAGGAGTCGTCTCAGAGTGTCGGCTCTTTGCGGCCCCCCGCGCGCAGGTGGTCAGCGCGGCGCTAGCGCCTGGGGCCGACCGGGCTCTGACTGCTCAGCGCGGGGAGCGCAGCGCCGGCCCAGCCCCCTGCTGACCTGTCCTCGGGCCCACGCCAGGGACCCAGACCGCCCCCCGCCAGCGCGGCCCGCAGACGCCGAGCCCCGCGCTCCCGCCGCCCGCCGCCCGCTCGTGGGACTCGGGCCGGGGCTGGGGCTCCGCCCACCTGGAGCTTCGGGCCGGGCGGGAAAGGCCCGGATAGCGGTTCTCGCTGCGCTCTCCCTGCAACCCCGGCCGGGGAGAGGGCCCCGTTTATTTATTCATTGAGACGCCCTCAAGCTGTCGCCCTGGGTAGAGTCCGCGGCCTCCAACTCTCGGGCTGGCCGAAGCGATTCTCCTGCCCCCGCCTCCGCAGTTGCTGGGACTGCAGGGCCCGCCACAGCGCCCGGCTGCTTTTCTGTTGCCGCACTTGTCATTGGGTCAGCTGGCCCAGGCCGCCTTGGAACCCACCAGCTTTGGTGTATGTGGCCGGCGCCGCCCAGGACCCTATTTGTTAACATTAAAAAGTGAACCAAGTGTATAAAAATGTTCTCTCCCAGCGAGTTTGATATCATCTTCGTGTCCCGGCGTGGAGAACATATTCCATCCTCAAGCATAATGCACAATACCATACTAAAAGTTGCTGGGACTCCCTCATCGCCTATGGTAGTACCGACTCTGTTTTGGAATCAGAGTGCGGTCTGGTTTCCAAGTTTGGATCAGCTGCTAACAAGCTATAAGATACTGATGAGTTCCTAAATTTTCAAGCCAAACATGCCAGTTCTTAGGGGAATTTGCCTTTGTTTTTTAACGATTTAACACTATATTGAGACATATCATACAATTTAGCCCTTTAAAATGTACAGTCCAAAATAAAATATACAATCCAGTGTCTCTTAGTATGTTCACAGACCTGTGTAACCATAACCATAATGTTTTAGAACATTTTCATCATTCGATAAATAAACTCCATAACTATTATTAGTCATTCCCCATTTCTCTCTCCCCACCCTTCTCTTGTACCCCAGGAAATTACTGTCTAGTTCCTGTTTCTATGTTTTTGTCTATTCTGGGATATATATATAGTTTTCTCTCCTATCGACCAATCATTGGGTTAGCTTTGATCTATATCTCCCCACCCCCCCTCCTCCCAACCACCCGGGCCTCTGATAACCACTATTCTACGCTTGACTTCTGTGAGATTGACTAGTTTAGATTCCACATATGAGTGACATCATGCAGTATTTGTTTTTCTGTGCTGGGCTTATTTTCTTTAATACTCCCTAGGTTCATTCATATTATTGCAAATGATAGGATTTCATTATTTTCCATGGCTAAGCAGTATTCCATTGTGTATATATGTTGCATTTTCTTATCCATTATCCATGAATCAACTCAGGTTGATTCCATGTCTCGGCTATTGTGAATAAGGTTGCTATAAATATGGGAGTGAAGATGCCTTTTCGACATATTGATTTCAGGTCCTTTGCATATATGCTCACTAGTGAGATTGCTGGATCACATGGAAGTTTTAGTTTTAATATTTTGAGGAGCCTCCATACTGTTTTCCATGGTGGCTGTGCTAATTTACATATGCACAATATAGAAGTGTTTCCCTTTCTCTACATCCTCATTAACACTTACCTTTTGTTTTATTGCTAGTAGATATTCTAACAGGTGTGAGGTGGTATTTCATTGTGGTTTTGATACACATTTTCATAATAATTAGTGATATTCAGTGTTTTTTCATATACCTGTTGGTCATTTGTGTACCTTTTTTTAAGAAGGGTCAAATCCATTTTTTAATAGGATTATTTGGGTTTTTTGTTGTAAGTTGAGTTCCTTATATATTTGAGTATTAAACCCTTATCAAAAGTATACATTTCAAATATTTTTATCTATTCTGTAGGTTGCCTTTTCGCAGTACTGATTTTTCTTTTGTTGTGCAATAGCTTTTTAATTTGATGTAATCCTATTTGTCCAATTTCCTTCTTGTTTTCTTTGTTTGAGGCTTTTTAGGTCATATCCAAAAACAATCCTTGCTCATACTCATGTCCTGAAGTGTTTCCTTCTATGTTTTCTTCTAGTAGTGTCATAGTTTTGTTTTTATGTTTAAGCCTTTAATTCATTTTTAGGTGATTTTTGTGTGTGACAAAATATAAAGGTCTAATTTCTTTCTTCTGATTAATAAGCCAGTTTGCTCAACATTATTTATTGAAAAGACTTGTCCTTTCCCCAATGCCTATTCTTGGGAATTTTTCTTTTTCTTTTTCCTTTTGAAACAGAGTCTCACTTTATCACCATCAGTAGATTGCTGTGGCATCACAGCTCACAGCAACCTCCAGCTCCTGGGCTTAGGTGATTCTCTTGACTTAGCCTCCAGAGTAGCTGGGACTACAAGCACCCTCCACAATGCCCAGCTATTTTTTTGTTGCAGTTTGGCCGGGGCAAGGTTTGAACCTGCCACCCTCCGTATATGTGGCTGGTGCCCTACCCACTGAGCCACAGGTGCCACCCTGTTCTTGGGAATTTTGTTGGATATCACTTGACTGTAAATGTATGGATTTATTTCTGAACTCTCTGTTCTGTTCCATTGATCTATTAGTTTGTTTTTATGTCAGTACCATGCTGTTTTGATCACTATAGATTGGTAATACATTTTGAAATCAGATAGTGTGATACCTCCAGTTTTTTTCTTTTCACTTAAGATTGTTTTGACTGGGGCCTTTTGTGGTTCCTTATGAATCTTAGGGTTGTTTTTCCATTTCTGTGAAGGATATCACTGATATTTTGATAGGCATTGCACTGATTCTGTACATTGCTTTAGGTAATATAGACATTTTAACAATGTTATTTTTTCCAATCCATGAACACAAGACATCTTTCCATTTATTTGTTTCTTAATCAGTTTATTTCATCAGTGTTTTATGCTTTAATTGCAGAGATCTTTCACCTCCTTGGTTAAATTTTTTTCTAGAAATATTTTTGTAGCTATTGTAAATGGAGCTATTTCCTTTCTTTTTTTTTTTAGATAGGACACTATTAGCATATAGAAACACTTCTGATTTTTTTACATTGATTTGATACATGTATCCTGCAGCTCTACTAAATTCATTTACTCTAATAGTTTTTTGATGGAGCTTTCACAGTCCTTCTGTATATAATAGCATGTCATCTGCAAAGAGGGTCAGGTTAACTTCCTTCTTTCCAATTTGGATATCTTTTTTTTTTTTTTCCTGTCTACTTGTCCCTGCTAAAATTTCGGTCCAATGTTGAATAGAAATGGTGAGAATAGGTATCCTTATCTTGTTGCAGTACTTATCGGAAAAGCTTTAACCTTTTCCCATTCAGTGTGATGTTAGCTGAGGGATTGTCCTATATGCTCGTTATTACATTGAGGTACGTTCCTCCTATACCTTGTTTGTTCAGAATTTTATCATTAATGGATGTTGAATTTTATCTGCCTTTACTAAAATGGTCATGTTTTGTTAAGATAATATATTTATTGATTTGTATATATTGAATAATTCTTGCATCCCTAGGATGACTCT
Source organism: Arctocebus calabarensis (assembly GCA_963573935.1). Lineage (NCBI taxonomy): Eukaryota > Metazoa > Chordata > Mammalia > Primates > Lorisidae > Arctocebus > Arctocebus calabarensis. Next base: position 9,447 of record CAUYON010092635.1, read on the forward strand.
CACTTGATCATGTATAGGCAAAAAGCCTGTATGTGCCTTTAAACAGATTCATTCTGTGAGATGAGGTTTGAAGTCTTTCAGTGAGTTGGGAAGGAGAGACTGGAATAGAACTCCACTTTGACCTTAGGCCTGCTCACGCAGAAGGTAATACTTTGGTGAACAAAGCCTTGGTCCTGGAGGCAGGGCTTGCAGGCAAGTCTTCTGTATATCTTAGGAATCTCCACCACTCCTAGAGAATGAATAAACACCTCCGTATGGTCTATTAAAGGTCTACCATTCAAGGAGCTTATTCTCCCAGAGATTGTTTTGTGGTTTAGATTTAATTTTAGATATAATGATGGTAAAAGATAATAGTTAATGGAGTATTGTGTTAGTTGATCAATAGACAGGTGGGTGCCAGGCTGGTGATGGCCTGGTTATGAGGTGGGCAGGTGATGATCACGAGACTCAAGTTACTGGATTTTAGATGGATGATATATGTGTCATAAGATTATTGATTAATAGTGGATATGTGTAGTATTGGCTATATAAGCTGTGTTAAAGATTTTTTTTGCTCCATGCCTAAGAGAGCTTGTAGCTTCCCTTATTCCATACAATTCCTTCAGCAGGTCTTAGCCTCTGTGACATCACTCTGCACCCCACAATCAAGCAACAATCATGAGGGGCAATCTTTTTAAAGTCCTGTTGAATTTGGTTTGCTCGTATTTTGTTGAGGATTTTTCCATGTATGTTTCTCATAAATATTGGCCTGTAGTTTTCTTTTTTGGTTGTATCCTCGTTAAGTTTTGGTATCAGGATAAGGGTGGCCTCATAGAATGAGCTTGAAAGAATTTCCTTCCTCTTCAGCTTTTGGGAATAGTTTGAGAAGAGTTGGTAACTAGTTCTTAAATGTTCACTAGAATACAACAGTGAAGCCATCAGGTCCTGAGCTTTTCTTTAATAGGACATATTTAATTACAAATTCAATCTCCTTATTCATTATTGGTCTGTTCAGATTTTCTATTTCTTGATAATTCAATCTTGGTAGATCATAAGTGTCTAGAAATTTATACATTTCTTCTAGATTTCTTAATTTGCTGGCATAGTAATTTTCCCCAATAAGTTGTCATGTCCCCTTTTCACCTTTGATTTTATTTATTTGGGTCTTCCCTCATTTTTTCTTAGTCTAGCCTAGCTAAGGTTTGTCAATTTCATTTACCTTTCAAAAAAATAGGCTTCCGTTTTGTTGATCTTTTATTTTTTAGTCTCTTATTTTTGCTCTGACTTTTCGGGAAAGTATCAGAATAAAATAACAACTCTCTGTGAATGACAAAAGGCTTAAAACGGCCATGTTAAAGATCTGATGAGAGTTCATTATAACACAATCATCAAGGAAATTTAGTTGTTGGCATACAACATCTAAAATAATTACTGGAATTATGACTGATGATAGCATATCAGGATATATCATGGATAATGAGGACATTAACAAATTTCTAGGAACTTCATACAATTTCTGAAACACTAGAATTTTACCCATGTAAATATTACCTAAGGAAGGTTAAGTATCTATTCTTATTTGACAGTACTTCTCATGCAATTTAACATACCAATAAACCTAATTAGTTTGAAAGAACAAATATTTTGAGATTTTTCTAAGAACCCTATGGGAAATCTCAAAGTCAGTTCGAAGTAAAGAAAACTTCATTTCGAATTTGATTTTTGGAAGTTATCAAAATGTCAAAATCTTTGAACACTTGATTAAATAGGTTCACAGTGACCTGAGAAACAATAGTTAATTATCCATTTAACCAAAGTAGCAATGTAAGACTTTTAAAGAAAACACAAGAGATTCTATGATTGTTAAAAAATAGCTTTTTAAAAAATAAATGGGAAGATTTGGTCCTCTTAAATAATCAAAGACATGATAAAGCACCAGAAATTATCTTGATAAGACACAGACTGTTTTCTACATGGTGCTCAAGAAAAATTATTCTGATGCTTGTTAAAATAGGAAGGAAGATGTTATTCAAGAATTTTGCAACAGGGGAGATAGATTGGGCTCCACTCTCATGCAGTGAAGACAGCTGAGGATTTGTGGCTACTGAGTAGAGTAAGGGGATCAGAGGATGGAAATTACTAAGAGAAGTCATCAAGGGTAGGAAGATTCCTGCTAAACCAACTGCTATACTCTGAATGCTAGTGTCCCTCCAAAATTCCTATGTTGAAACCTGACCCCCAGTGTAGAAGTCCTAGGAGGTGGGGCTTTGGGGAAGTGATTAAGTAAAGAGGACTCTACCCTAATGAATGGATTAATGCTGTATAAAAGAAGTTAAAAGGATTTGCCTTGCCCCTTCTGCCAGGTAGAGACACAGTGTTCATCCCTTCTCCCGTGTGAGGATACAAAGAAATTGCCATCTAGCCCACATCACAAAGACTCAAAGCTGCAGAGGCTGGTATGGTTGTGGAGAGAAGGGAACACTTTTACACTGTTGGTGGGACTGCAAATAATATAACCCTTTTGGAAGGAAGTATGGAGAATCCTTGAAGAACTCAAACTAGATCTCCCATTTGATCCTATAATCTCATTACTGGGCATCTACCCAGAAGAAAAAAAATTTATCATAAAGGCATTTGCACTAGACTGTTTATCACAGCTCAATTTATAATTGCCAAAATGTTGAAACAACCTAAATGCCCACCAATCCACGATTGGATTAACCAGCTGTGGTATATGTATAGCATGGAATACTACATACAGCCACTAAAAAGGATGGTGAGGCTCGGTACCTGTTGCACAGTGGTTACGGCACCAGCCACTTACACCAAGACTGGCAGGTTCGAATCTGGCCTGGGCCAGCTAAACAAGAATGACAACTGCAACAAAAAAGAAAAAAAAAGGATTGTGACTTTACATCTTTTGTATTAATTTGGATGGAGTTGAAATACATTGTTCTTATTAAAGCATCACAAGAATGGAGAAGCAAGAATCCAATGTACTAAATTCTGATAGAGGACAATTGATGCTAGTACATGCTGGGGGGAGGGGGAATGGAAAGGGGAGAGAGGGAAGGAGGGCGGGGTGTGTGTGTGGGGCACGGCCCTTGGACATTATTAACAGAGGGACTTCACCCAGCAAATGTAAGCCATACAACCTGGCTGATTGTACTCTCAATGGTTCCCCAACAATAAAAAAAAAAAAAAAAAGTTGCCATCTATGAGGAATAGACTTTCACCAGGCAGTGAATCTGCTGTGCCTTAAGCTTGGACTTCCTAACCTCCAGAACTGTGAGCAACAATTTCTTGTTGCTTATACATTTCACAATCTAAGATATTTTGTTATAGCAGCCCAAATAGATTTATACAGAAATTGGTACTAAAAAGTGTGGTGCTGCTATAAAAAATATCTAAAAATGTGGACGTGGCTTTGTAACTGAGAACTGGGCAAAAGCTGGAAGAGTTTGGAGAAACAGGGTAGTAAAAGCCTATATTGCCATAAATGGACCATAAAGGGTGATTCTGTGAAGGCTGTGAAGAGGAGAGCTATGGGAAAACGCCTCAGTCTTCTAAGAGATTACTTAAGTGGTTGTGTTTAGAATTTGTGATCAGAATGTTGGTAGAAATATGGACAGTAAAGGCAATTATGATGATGTCTCAGAAAAAAAGAGGTGACTTGAGGGGTAGCTTAATGGAAACTGGGGGAAAGGCCATTCTTATTACAAAATGGCAAAGAACTTGCCTGACGTGTATTTGTGTCCCAGTGTTTTTTGGAACAAGAGGAATTATGATCAATTAAAGAAAGTATTTTTTTTTTTTTTTTTTGATACAGAGCCTCAAGCTGTCACCCTGGATAGAGTGCCATGGCATCACAGCTCACAGCAACCTCCAATTCCTGGGCTCAAGCGAGTCTCTTGCCTCCACCTCCCAAGTAGCTGGAACTACAGGTGCCCGCCACAACACCAAGCCATTTTTTGGTTGCAGCCGTCATTGTTGTTTGGCGGGCCCGGGATTCGAACCCGCGAGCTCAGGTATACGTGGCTAGCGCCTTAACCTGTTGAGTCACAGGCGCCAAGCCTAAAGAAAATATTTTATAGAAATATTTAATCAAAGTGTTAATGGTACAGCATGGCTTCTCTTGACTGCCTATGGTAAAATGAAAGAAGAGAAACAAATGCGAAGTTTATAATCAAAATGGAGGCAGAACTTAATAATACTCCATCATGATGCAAAAATAATATCTAAGAAAACTACACCTGCTTTTACTTTTTTACCCACCAGTCCCAATTTGAGAAATTTGCCCTCTTATAACAATATAAAGATACATATACAGAGAGTTTTTCATTGCAACATTGGTTGCATTTGCAAAATATTTGAAACAGTTTAAATGCTCCTTATAGGAGAGTAGTTGTGTAAACTATGTTGCATCTATACAAGGAATGCAGCACTTTGTAGCTATAAAAAATGAGTAAGGAAGAGTCCTATGAATGACATGGAATGATTTGCAGGATATGTTGTTAAGTAAAAGAAAGCAAAATACAAAACCGTACTCATTGTATGTGTTATAGGTTGAATTGTATCCCCCAAAATTCATACGTTGAAGTCAACCACTAGTACTTCAGAATGTGACCTTATTTGGATATAGGGCCATTGCAGATATATTTAGTTGAGGGCCTATTGGCATAGGATGAGCTATTAATCCAATGTGACTGATGTCCCTTAGAAAGGGGAAATTTAGATATAGAGATACCTACACACAGAGAGAAGGTCATGTTAGGGTTAGAGTTGTTCTGCCATAAGCCAATGAACCACCAGAAGCCAGGAGACAGGTCGGAAAAGGTCCTTCCTTAGAGCTTTCAGAGAGAGCATGGCCCTGCTAACACTTAGATCTCAGACTTACTGCCTCCAGAACTGTGAGAAAATAAATTTCTGTTTAAGTTACCGCCTTCATGGTACTTGTGAGGGCACCCCTTCAAACTATAATAATATGGTATGCTACCTTTTCTCTAAAAAAAGCAAAAAGGAAAATAGTATCTGTAAATGTGTGTAAAAAATAATTAGACAAGGAAATCTAAACCAAAGGTTTGTTACCTGTAGGGTGTGGGTAGGAAAGGGGTGAAAAAGAAAATGGAACAGGGTAGAATGTGTGAGGAAGAAACACTTATGGAACTATGCCTTTTTACAGTTCTACGTTTTAGAATCCTCTTAATGTGTTAAATGCTCAAAACAAATAAAGCCAACAAGGATGGGGTAAAAAGCCTAAAATACTCAACTGTATTTCAAATAAATAACATAACCACCATGAGGAGAAAAAAAATAATTTTAGTAACTTTAGGCACCACAGGAAAAAAAATAAGAATTCTAAGAAAATATTAAACTCTAGTTAATTATTTTGTTATTCATATTCGTAAGTATTAGGAGTTTCAAGGATATATTTTATATCTGCTTTAGGATTGTGCAAATAAGTGAATATACTGAAGATAATGAGAAAGAAGTTATTTACAATGAGAGAAGGAAGTAACAAATATGGAAAAGGGAAGGGTAGAGGAAACTGACTTGCTGGATTGGAATTGGTTTGTGGTTTTTAATGGATATATGGAAGTATAATAAATAAAGAAATTGGCTCGGCGCCTGTGGCTCAAGCGGCTAAGGCGCCAGCCACGTACATCTGAGCTGGCGGGTTCAAATCCAGCCCGGACCCGCCAAATAACAATGTCGGCTGCAACCAAGAAACGGCCGGACATTGTGGTGGGCGCCTGTAGTCCTCAGCTACTTGGGAGGCAGAGGCAAGAGACTCTCTTGAGCCCAGGAATTAGAGGTTACTGTGAGCTGTGATGCCACAGCACTCTATCCAGGGTGACGGCTTGAGGCTTTGTCTCAAAAAGAGAAAATAAATATATAAATAAATAAAGACAGAAAGAAATTGACAACAGTACATATGAAAGTCTAAGTACAGGTATCCAATGGACACGAATGTAGATACACATTTGTGTGAGTGTGCGTGTATTTCCTGGACAGCTCTGTCCTCTGAGAGTGTCTGTGACAGCCCAGTAACAAATAGCACATCTGTGTCTTGACTTTGGTTTCTAAAAGTGATTTTTTTTTTTTTTTTACCAAAACATAAAGATTCCTTGAAAAAATGGCTAATTCAAGGATTTTTTTTTTTCCGGGGGAGGGACATTACAACATGACCTAGAACCTCTTCTTGTGCCAGAAAGGAAGAAAATCCTTAAAGAATAATGGAGATACGTCAGAAGGACACAAAAGCCAGCCTGAATGGCTCCCACTGGCAAAATATGGGATAATTTTAAGATACAAATAAATAATGATATTGACAGATTATAACCCTTACAATAAAATAAGAAATTGTGAGTCAAAAATTAATGAATGTTGGCTTGGTGCTCATAGCTCAGTGAGTAGAGTGCCAGCCACATACACTGAGATTGGTGGGTTCAAGCCAGGCCAGCTAAACAACAACAACTGCAACCAAAAAAGAGCTAGGCATTGTGGCAGGTGCCTGTAGTCCCAGTTACTTTGGAGGCTGAGGCAAGAGACTCTCTTAAGCCCAAGAGTTTGAGGTTACTGTGAGTTGTGATGCCACAGCACTCTACTGAGGGTGACATAATGAGACTCTGTCTCAAAAAAAAAAAAAATTAATGCATAGATCAATGCAGACAGGAAACTCTTAATTATAGTGGGATTCTAATTAATAAATTTGAAAGAATGATGGAATTAGAATATCACTAATTGTTAGCCATATAATTGTTTCGGACAGTGATCCAACTCATGTTAAAACCTATAAATGAATGCATCCTGTGTTGGACACCTGAAAGTGTCTCTCCACAAGATATGTACTAATTAAGAAGAAAAACAGCCACTCCACAGTGGAGAAACAGAGCAGATACTACCTTTAAAAAGTGATCAAATGTCTTTACCTAACAAATGCAATCAGTGTAACCTGGTCTCTTGTACCCTCAATGAATCTCCAACAATAAATTAAAAAAAAAAAAGTGATCAAATACCACCAGCAAAGGGACAAATATACACCATGAGCCTTTGATCTGAGGCACTGAGATGGGCTCATCTCACTTCTGAGGTGTTCCTGCTGGTAATGCATACACTGAATATAATTCTAAGGAACTATTACATACATTCAAACTGAGGGCTTTTCTACAATATAACTTGTCTTCACACATCAAAAATGTCAAGGTCATGAGAAAAAAAAAAGAAATATAAGTAACTGTTCCAGCTTCAAGGCAACTGAAGAGACACAGCAATTAAATACAATGTTAGATTCAGGTCAAATAATGGTCCAGAACAAAAAATTGGAAATTGTTTCCTATGAGGAATATTAATGAGACCATTAGCAAAATGTGAAAAAGTTTTGTAGATTAGATAATAGTGGTGTATAAAGGTTAATACTCTGATTTTGATCATTATGCTGTCATTTATGACAATATCTTATTTTAAGATACACGTTAAGTATTTAGGGGTAAATGATAAATCATTATCAAATATGTCAGGCAAATAATATACAGTGTATATGCACATGCACGTTCATATATAGAGAGTGATAATGAAAAAGCACGTGTGGCAAAATGTTGACATTTGGGAATCTCGGTGAATGGCTTAAGGGAATTCACTGTACTACTTTTGTGTTTTTTTCTGTAAGTCTGAATTTCTTTCAGAAAAAGAAGGGAAAAAAATTATGTCACTAATATAGCTGCTGGTCCAGATCATTGCTATCCTGATGGCCCTCATCTCTCAGAGTGGAAGCAAAATGCTCGTGGCATTTGAGTCAGGCCTCACAGTGCCCAGCACAGTTTGGACGCGCTACCTACTTTGCTTACACCCATGGAAACAGCAAATAAGGAGTCCAAGAACATGAATGCAAGAAATCAAAGCAATCATTAACTACATCTGTTTTGTCTGATCAGGACTGTTAGAACAAAATGTCATAAACTGGATGGCTTATTCACAAGGATAATTTGTTGCTCACAGCTTAGGCTGGGAAGTCCAATATCAATATGCACCAGCTGATTTGGTGTCTGGTGAAGATGGGTTCTCTGCTTTGTAGATGGTGCCTTCTTGATGTGTCCTTATGTTGTGGAAGGGGCCAGCTGGCTGCCTCAGGCCTCTTTGGTAAGAGCACTAATCCCCTGCATTAGTGCCCATAACCTAATCACCTCCCAAAGGTCCCACTTCCTAGTACATCATACTGGGAAATAGGAATTCATCACATGAATTTTGGTGGGGACACACACGTTCAAACCATGGCAAGATCTTGTCCTATCAATAGAAAATCAATTCTTGCTATTCCATTTAAAAATCATTTCTGTAAAGGGTAGGATGAATTTAGTGTAGAAATTCTAATGTCCAGGAAGATACTGATATAAAATATTATATTAAAAAATGTATTCCTCATATATACTTTGGAAAGAGATGTACTCTGTCCAAGATATATTCTCAAGTGTAAAGTTTTTTGATTTAGTGTAGTTTCAAGGGTGGGTTATAGCAGTAACAAAAAGCCTTCTTAAAAAAAATTTTTTTTTAAAGTCTTAACTAAGCAGTAGCATATTGGAAAGACTTGTGTCTGACACAAGAAAATACTAAATCTAAATTATGCTATCATCCAATCTAGCTTGTTTCACAGGTTAGAGAAATAAGACTAACAATTCAGAGCTGATTAAATTAGTATCAGAACTAGAACTCAGGCCCCTGCCATCAGGCCTGCTCTGTTCATGTCTTAATTCTTGGTGCTGGTAGCTAAGTACTGTGCACCTACTGTGTTCTGGGAGCTGTGCTCGGCTTGGGTACATGACATTCAATCTCTTCTGATTTGACGCACTCCCCCTGCATACTAGGGCTATCTACCATCAGAGCCTAAGGACTCTCATTATTAAGAACATTGTGAATTAAAATTAATGAGTGCAAGGAAGCCTGACTTTCACACTAATATACTCTAGGTTTTTTTTTTGTCAGTATATTACTATTCAAGATTTTTTTTTATTATTAAATCATAGCTGTGTACATTAATGCAGTTATGGGGTACAATGTGCTGGTTTTATATACAATTTGAAATACTTTCATCAAACTGGTTAACATTGCCTTCACCGCATTTTCTTATTGTGTTAAGATATTTATATTCTACATTTAGTAGAGTTAATTCATACCCTTGTAAAATGCACCATAGGTGTGGTCCCACCAATTACTCTCCCTTAACCCATCCTCCCCTTTCCCTTCCCTCTCCCCTTTCCCCTCACCCTCCTGTTTCCCCTTCATCTTGGGCTGTAGTTGGGTTATAGCTTTCATATGGAAGTGTGGGTGCTTATAAATTAGCTTCATAGTAGGTCTGAGTACATTGGACACTTTCTTCTATTCTTGAGATACTTTGCTAAGAAGAATATGTTCCAGCTCCATCTATGTAAACATAAAAGATGTAAAGTTTCCATTTTTTTTTAAGACTGCATAATATTTCATGGTGTACATATACCACAACTTATTAATCCATTCATGGGTCAATGGCCACTTGGGCTTCTTAGCAATTATGAATTGACCTGTAATACACATTCTGGTGCAAATATCTTTGTTAAAAGTGATGGACCCACACCTTTCACCATTAACAGAGATAGACTCTCACTGGATAAAAGATTTAAACCTAAGATATGAAACTATAAAAATACTAGAAGAAAGTGCATGGAAAAACACTTGAAGAAATTGGCCTGGGAGAATATTTTATGAGGAGGACCCTTTGGGCAATTGAAGCAACACTAAATATACATTATATTGTTCATAAAGCAAGCAGACGGTCCTCAGAATGGGAGAAGATATTTGCAGGTTATGTCTCCGACAAAGGTTTGTTTTTTTTTTTTAAATACATTTATTTTATTATTCTTCATTACATTATTCCCCCTCCCCCCAGTGGTAAGACAGAATTTATTTACAGAAAAGAATACAGAAAACACTAAAGCTCCTGGTAGGGGAAGAGAATTCAAGTGGGGAGAGAGAAGCTCTCTCCATTTCTCTCCCGGTCTTTCCCCATCTCCTCCTTTAGGCCTTTAGTCTCAGGGTATATATAGGTGTATGGGTTCCTTGGCCAGGAAACGAATGAATACAGTCTCTTCAGCCAGGGGCAAGGTGAATGAATGTATCAATGAATGGATACAGTCCATTCATGGAATTGAGGCCTAGGA
>CAUYON010092636.1:0-10701 GCA_963573935.1 Arctocebus calabarensis
CTTAGCAAAGTATCTCAAGAATGGAAGAAAAAGTATCCAATGTACTCAGCCCTAATATGAAGCTAATTTATAGCTTTCATATGAAGGCTAAAACCCAACTATAGCACAAGAATACAGGGAAAGGGGAAAGGGAGGGGAGGGGGAGTATGGGTGGAGAGAGGGGAATTAGTGGGAACACACCTACGGTGCATCTTAGCAGGATACTGGTAAAACTTATTAAAGGTAGAGTATCAATGTCTTTATATAGTGATCAAGAAAATGCCATGAAGGCTATCTGTAACAGTACGATCAAAATATTTCTAAATGTATATGAAGCACCTTGTGCCCTATGATTGCACCAATGTACACAATTATGATTCAATAAAATTATAAAAAAATTGACATTTTTGAGGTCAGCTTTTTTTTTAATTTCCGATTAATATAAGGATACAAATGTTTAGGTGACATTGTTTTCCTTCCTGAGGTAAAGTTCAATTTGTAGTTGAGCCCTTCACCCAGGAGGCTTTGTAAAATGACCACAGCATGACAAAAATCCTTCCAGAATATACTGAATGCTTCAAAAATATAACCAGGGATTCTTTTCTCTGCCAGTATATGTTACTATGGAGTATATAATTCAGTTTTAAGTAATCAGAGAATAAAAAAAAAACAGGATTATACCATATGGGCAGCAAATAAAAATTGCATAGCTACAATAATAGCAATTGACCCATATTTATGTAAGCCAGCACAGTTTTAGAAAGGACTCTGAAGACATTTTTTTCTTGAAAAATGCTATCAGTTTAAATGATAGACTTGATTTTAGCAGCTGATTAAAACAGTGTTAGATAGATGTATATGCCAGTGAGCTTTTTTTTACCCTAAAGTAAAAGTAATGGTTAGGATTCAATTTAAACTTTGCTGGCAAACGTGCTATTGAGCATTACTTGAATGTGAAAATACTGGTGAAGGTTTAACAACTCAGGATATAACATTCTGAAATGGTGCTGAATATTTCTGAGGAGAAGGAAAAGATGAAGAGGCAATAACTCATGGATAGCAAACTGGCTTAAGAGTTGCCATTTCCTAGAGGCAGCCATCAAAATGAGTTTTGCTTCTCTTCTAGCCTTTGCACGCAGAAAATAAAGTGAATGTACCAGCCAATGTCGTAAAAATTAAAGAGACACCTTGTCGATAGAAACACTATTATCAATACCTGAAAGGACAAAAGACAGTACATGTAGAAGAGTGGATATTAGTGATCAGAAAGTAGGATCAGACCAACAGAGACTGGAAGAGCAGCCTTAGCAATGAATGAGGAGTTTGAATCAAAACACCACATCTCAGAGTTCCTCAGCTGATGGGAAGGGCATGAAAACGAATAGAATTTGCTCAGCAAGCTGTATTTTTTTCTGCTATCTTCTCACAAAATGAAGCCAACACCAGGTCATTCTGCATGTTGGGAAAAGGAGGCGAGAGGAAAAAAAAAAACAGCCTGTGTGGGCATGAATTTCACCTTCACTTCAGCAAGTGAGGTAGGTTCATAAAAGTTACCTGTGTCGGTTTTGTGGGGTATCAAATGTCTCTTTTCTTTCTAAGTTAGTGCTATATGGGAAATTGGGCACTGACATTGTCCAAACAATATTAGTCATAGTAGAAGTAGTAAGCAGCTGTAGAAGCAGGGGGAGACACAACAGCAGCAACAATACATACAATGCTAAAAGACAATTTTACAAAAATAAGTAGAATCATCATTCTCATACAGAACAAACAGGATATGGGGCAAACATACTATTTTGCTTAGAGCAAGGGAATCTGTCTAATACTATAACCAAAGAGAGGCCTGAAAGGCACCACTCACATGGACTGAAGAATGTTAACATGAATGTGCACATGTGTGCAAACCTACCTGGTGTGTTGTGCTGGGAGGGGGAGTCAACTGAGCCTGTACAGGATTGGACAGGATTCGCCTGCCTATGGACAAAATTGATTTTGTATTGCTATCACTCATCTACAATCAGAATCAGATGACGACCAGAAGGTTGTGCTGTGGACAGTGCACAGTTTTCCACTGAGGCACATGTTTCTCCCCACATCAGTGAATTATTTGAGCTTAACTTGGAACCCTAGGATTCTTAGAAATCAAATATAATTACATATTCAAGTCACAAGCATAATTTCTCCCAGACGCTACCCTGACCATCACTTGTCTTTCTTTGTACCAAGAAATCAAAAACATATTGTTTTCAGAGATACAATTTCCCATTTGCAAAGGAGCCGATGATACATGGTACAATAGCAGGCAAGCGGTGTTCTGTTCATTCTGGAGGAGCTGACCTGAGCGCAGTCACCTACAAAATGTGATTAGTGTGGATACTCTTTGGGGGAATGATAAGGAAGCCCAATTTGTAAGGAACTTAAACTGAATGTTTTCAATATTCACGGAACCTTGCTTATTGCCTGTATGACAGCTATAAAGTAATATGCATGATGTTTTCTAAAAATGAAAGGAAATATGTCTAAAAATCACAAGAGAAGCATATGGGACTCAATTTCCATTGCTATTTTTTTCTTGGATTTTATTTTCATTTAGGGAAAAGGAAAGAGGTAGGAGGAATGCATAAAATTCTTTCTGCATCCTCTTTTTTCTTTATAAAACTGCACCAGAACAGTCTGGTCCTTTAAGCTCTGGGGTATAGCGCTGCAAACACAAGGCAAGTATCGCATAAAACTGTCCTCTGATATTCTTTCCCCTGGTAATTTTTAACTCCCCTGAAGACAAGAACTATGCATTACTTATCTTTATATTCAGCATGCTGCCAGCCCACAGCATGTATGTCATAAATAGTTGGTAAACTCAGCTGCCCTACTGCCCTCTCATTAGCCTTTATCCTGAACCACTCCCCATGCACCTGCCCTCACTTCTGTCCTTGCCCTGCTTCCTGCACTGTTTCTGAACTTACAACTTATATCCCCAGCCTAGCATCTTTGATTTGCTCCTGAACATCACTGTGGCCACAATGTCTCTGATTGGGACCTGTTGCTTTTCTCTCCGACTACATATGTACTACACTATTGTGATCATGCTGCCACAGAACAGTCCCTGCCGCACAGTCTCATATGAAATACTGTGCCAGCCAGGTACAGTGGCTCACTCCTATAATCTTAACTCTCTAGGAAGCCAATGTGGGAGGATCACTTGAGGCCAGGAGTTCCAGACCAGCCTAAGACAAGCAAGATTCTGTCTCTACAAAAAGTAAAAAAAAATAGTCCAGACATGAAGGCAAGACCTGTAACCTTAGATACTCATGAGGCTGAGGCAGGAGGACCTCTTGATCCCTTGAGTCGGAGGTTGTTGTGAGCTTGGCTGAGGCCATGGCATTATATCCTGGGTGGCAGACTCAGACTCTGTGTCCAAAAAAAAAAAAGCACACAATACCAATTCATCTCATTTCATCTCATCTTTAAGCACTTTATACTCATGTGAATAGGAGCCATGTCCCAAGTCATCCAAAGAAAAACCATAACCAAGGCAGAGAGGTTTCCTTTATTTAGGAAACCTCCAAGAGGGGCATCAAAAATGACAGCATATTTCTGAGGATGAAGTTTCTTGTAATATTCATTAAGGATTTTTTGAATTTCTGAGGAGTCTGTGGTTATTTCATCATTACCATTTCTGATTGATGAAATTAGAGATTTTACTCTTTTTTTCCTGGTTAGGTTAGCCAAAGGTATATCTATTTTATTGACCTGGTCAAAAAGCCAGTTTTTTTACTTACTGATCTGTTGTATAATCCTTTTTTAAATTTCATTTAATTCTGCTCTAATTTTGGTTATTTCTCTTCTTCTGCTGGGTTTGGGACTGGAATGTTCTTCCTTTTCCAGTTGCTTGAGATGTCTCATTAAGTTGATAACTTCCTCTCTTTCTGTTCTCTTGAGGAAGGCTTGCAGTGCTATAAAATTTCTCTCTTAGGACTGCCTTTGCAGTATCCCAGAGGTTCTGATTATTTGTGTCTTATATGAAAATCTAAAGGAAAGTGAACAATACTTGGAAGCATGCCAACTTCCAATACTTAGCCAGAATGCAGTGGAAATGTTGAACAGGCCTATATCAAGTTCTGAAATAGCATCAAATATACAAAATCTCCCTACAAAGAAAAGTCCAGGACCAGATGGCTTCACTTCAGAATTCTACCAAACCTTTAAAGAGGAACTAGTACCTATATTACTCAACCTTTTCCAAAATATAGAAAAAGAAGAAATACTACCCAACACGGTCTATGAAGCAAACATCACCTTTATCCCCAAACCAGAAAAAGATCCACAAAAAAAGAAAATTATGGACCAATATCACTAATGAACACTGACACAAAAATATTCAATAAGATCCTAGCAAACAGAATCCAGCAACACATCAAATAAATTATAAACCATGACCAAGTGGATTTTATCCCAGGGTCTCAAGGCTGGTTCAATATACATAAATATGTAAATATAATTCATCCCATAAACAAATTAAAAAAACGAAGACCATATGATTCTCTCAATTGATGTGCAAAAAGCTTTTGATTATATCCAGCATCCCTTCATGATCAGAATACTTAAGAAAATGGATATAGAATGGACATTTCTTAAACTGACAGAAGCCATCTACAGCAAACCCACAGCCAAAATCGTATTGAATGGAGTTAAATTGAAATCATTTCCACTCAGATGAGGAACCAGGCAAGGTTGCCCATTGTCTCCACTGCTTTTTAACATTGTAATGGAAGTCTTAGCCATCACAATTAGGCAAGAAAAGGCAATCAAGGGTATCCACACTGGGTCAGAAGAGATCAAACTTTCACTCTTCATAGATGATATGATTCTATATCTCAAAAACACCAGGGATTCTACTACGAAACTTTTAGAAGTGATCAAGGAATATGGCAGTGTCTCAGGCTACAAAATCAATACTCATAAATCTGTAGCCTTTAAATATACCGACAAAGTCAAGCTGAAAAAACAGTCAAGGAATCTATTCCATTCACAATAGTGCCAAAGAAGATGAAATATTTGGGAGTTTACCTAACAAAGGACAGGAAAGATCTCTATAAATAGAGCCATGAAACTCTAAGAAAAGAAATAGCTGAACATGTCAACAAGTGGAAAAACATAACATGCTCATGGCTGGGAAGAATCAACATTGTTAAAATGTCCATACTACCCAAAGTAATATGTAATTTTAATGCAATCCTATTAAAGCTTCACTGTCATATTTTAAAGATCTCAAGAAAACAATACTTCGATTTATATGGAATCGGAAAAAACCTCGAATAGCCAAGACGTTACCCAGAAATAAAAACAAAACAGGAGGAATTACGCTACCAGACCTCAGACTATACTATAAATCAATAGTGATCAAAACAGCATGGTACTGGCACAAAAACAGAGAGGTAGATGTATGAAACAGAATAGAGAACCAAGAGATAAACCCAGCTACTTACCGCTATTTGATCTTTGACAAGAAAATTAAAAACATTCAGTGGGGAAAAGATTCCCTATTTATCAAATGGTTCTGGGTGAACTGGGTGGTGACCTGCAGAAGACTGAAACTGGACCCACACCTTTCACCCTTGATAGACTCTCACTGGATTAAAGATTTAAACTTAAGACATGAAACTATAAAAATACTAGAAGAAAGTGCAGGGAAAACTCTCGAAGAAATCGACCTGGGTGAATATTTTATAAGGAGGACCCTCTGGGCAATTAAAGCAGCATCAACAATACACTACTGGGACCTGATCAAACTAAAAAGCTTCTGCACAGCCAAGAACACAGTAAGTAAAGTGAGCAGACAGCCCTCAGAAAGGGAGAAGTTATTTGCAAGTTATGTCTCTGACAAAGGTTTAATAACCAGAATCCACAGAGAACTCAAACATATTAGCAAGAAAAGACAACTGATCCCATCTAGGGGTGGGCAAGGGATTTGAAGACAAATTTCTCTGAAACAGACAGGCACATGGCTTACAGACACATGAAAAAATGGTCATCATCTTTAATCATCAGAGAAATACAAATCAAAATTACTTTGAGATACCATCTAACTCCAGTATGATTAGCCCACATCACAAAATCCCAAAAGCAGAGATGTTGGTGTGGATATGGAGAAAAGGGAACACTTCTACACTGCTGGTAGGAATGCAAACTAATAGGTTCCTTTTGGAGAGATGTTTGGAGAAAACTTAGGGATCTACTCATAGACTTGCCATTTGATCCTATAATTCCTCTACTAGGTATATATCCAGAAGACCAAAAATCACATTATAACTAAGATATTTGTACCAGTCAATTCATAATTGTTAAGTCATGGAAGAAGCTCGAGTGCCCATAAACCCATGAATGGATTAATAAGTTGTGGTATATGTATACCATGGAATATTATGCAGCCTTAAAGAAAGATGGCAACTTTGCCTCTTTCATGTTTACATGGATGTATCTGGAACATATTCTTCTTAGCAAAGTATCTCAAGAATGGAAGAAAAAGTATCCAATGTACTCAGCCCTATTATGAAACCAATTTGTAACTTTCACATGAAAGCTATAACCCAATTATAGCCCAAGAATATGGGGAAAGGAGAGAGTGAGGGGAGGAGGGAGGATGGCAGGAGGGAGAGTAATTGGTGGGACCACACCTATGGTGTATCTTACAAGGGTACATGTGAAATTTACTAAATGTACAATGTAAATGTTTTAACACATTAACTAAGAAAATGCCATGAAGGCTATATTAACCAGTTTGATGAAAATATTTCAAATTGTATATAAAATCAGCACATTGTACCCCAGGATTGCATTAACATACATAGCTATGATTTAATAAAAAATAAAAACAAAAAAAATGAGAGCAATATGAATAGTTGCTGCTTTCCTGAAGAGTGAGCAGGTAACCTGACCTTTTTGCAGAACTATAAGTAGTACATTCAAAGCTCTGCTTCTGTTTGGTGAATTACCTCTTCACCTCACCGAACAGCATGCTTCCTCCAGTGCCTCCCAGTTCTCTCTCACCCACTACCTTTCAAGAACTTCCTTCTCAACTGACTGCCCACTTCCCCTATTCACAGCTCTATGGATGAGGAGAAGACAGGCAGGGCTTTACATGGGTGACCATTTATTCTGGTTATTTCCCAGAGAATCATTAGACACTTTCACTTTCTGCTTCGTTTAAGGAGAGGACCTCATGTGAACGCAACACATGAGCAGCCTCACAAGTAGAAGCGAGAACAGAAGCTACGTCTCCAAGCCCTCCTTGCATGGACAATATCAGACCCCATAATTTCAAAAGCATGCTCTAATGCACATATTTGTGCATGTTTATATCCATCGCTTTTACCTGATTTGTTGGCCTTTCATTAAAAAGTGCCTGAGCCAAAGTGAGAGTCAAAAAATGGAGCGAAATATAGCTTATGAGAGTAAGTGCAGCTTCTGAAAGCCCAGGCCTTTGCTGTGTCAAAATAACAAGACTAAGAAGGCTGGCTTAGTTACCCCAGCTACAGGGGCCATTCGCATCAGCTTCTCTTGTCATCAGGATTCTCAGCCTCTGGCTTCTTTCATGGCTTTAATGTTTAATTAAGCAACACATTTTGTTTTTGCAAAGAGACTTGCATAGGGGTGGGTAAGAAGCAAATGAGTCCAATTTTGTCTCAGATTACCTTTATTTTTATTTATTATTTTTTTTTTTTTTTTTGCAGTTTTTGGCTAGGGCCCAGTTTGAACCCACCACCTTTGGTATATGGGGCTGGTGTCCTACTCCTTGAGCCACAGGCACCACCAGATTCCCTTTATTTTTAAAGGTGCACTTTAAACTACTTAGTAGTAGTCTTAAACTACTTTTAAAGGCTGATGACTTGACCTAGAATAAAAATCAGCTGTATTAGATACTTTCAGATATGCCGTTAAAGTGAAATGGCCATTATCTTTTTTACATTAAAAGAAGGGCAGAATGCCATCCCCTTTCATTTCTCCAGTAAATCAAATTGAATTATTCATTAGCACTAAATGTTTCCAAATCACTCCTACTCCCCCCACCCCAACATTACCTCATTTTAAATAAGGAGTGGTTTTATCTCTTCTAAAAATAACCTGATACATTGAGCTCTAAGTTTTGGACTTCACAAAGATTAATTTCTGTGGTTAGCAAAGCTAACAGCCTCTAGAGTAGAGTCAGACTGCAAAGATAATAAACAAGCAATTAAAAAGCATCTCCCAATGAGGAGGTATATGACACACTTCCTGAGTGAAGGACACAGCTGCATCTTGGCCTTTACAAACACAAATAAGTAACCTAATTGTATGTGCCCACATACTAACTCACAACAAACAAACAAATAAATAAAGCATCTTGTTGTATTGTATTTGAGCTGTCCCATTTGTCAGTAACTGTAGAACTTTGGTGGTGACTAATTCTTGGGATCTGAGATTGATAAGGATAACTATAAGTAAAACGTCCCAAAATAACTAGTAATAAAAATTCCAAAGTACTGCATTTCGTTACCTATGAAAGAAAGACTTAAATGTCTTCCCCAGAGCCTGTGTCAAACTATATCTTTAAAATTACATAATTCAAATTTATGGAAACACACAGGTAACGTGCAATGCCTTCAGACCACAAAACACACACACAGAGACAAGGACACACAAATATCTAAACTTCGCTTTTCTTCCCCAACATCAGATCTCCAGGAAAGTCTCGATTTCACATGGAGTCCCCTCCCATCTTCGCCTCCGACCAATTTTGCACCTGCTGTGTCCTGTTTCATTAACAGGACCTCATCTGAGCGCATCAGATACATTGTTTCTATTACCGTTTATAGCACCATTTGTTTCATTTAAGAACATGTGCCCAGTCCCTGGCCTTAAATTACATACCAGAAGCAGGATTCTGGAGTTCAGGGTACCTATTTATTTTCCTGTGTCTTCCCTTTGTCAGAGGAGAAATCACTTTGAGTTGACTTACAAGACAAACTGTTTCCATTGGCACAAGCAGAAGCGTGGCTCCTTCCAACAATAACTTAGCTCCAGGGACTTGAGAGCCATCCTCCTTTTCCAATCAGCCAGTAGCCCCCAGATGACACCTGCTTATTTCAGGCTTTACAAATCCAGCCCAAGGCTGAGCTCAAATTTACCTCTGCAGGATGAAAACGGTATTTCTCAAGTGTAGCAAGATAGGGAAAATGTTATTATCTTAACGACTGATACCGGGATTCCTCTTAAAACAAAACTGGCTTTGGTTAAAAACACATTTGAATAATAGTGTTTTGTTGTTTGTTTGTTTTAAAAAAAAACATCTCAGGAGATGTCAGCTGGGGCAGACATCACAGGAGAGAAAGTTTGGAGTTTCTGGGGAAAACCAATCTAGACAGAAGCAGGTGAAATGGGGAGCAGATGAGGGACAGAAAGAGACAACCCACTTCTGACTGTGCAGAAAACTGCCCCGTCTGCAGGTTTGAAATCAGTAACACCCTGAAGTGGTTACCATAGAAACCAGAGAAAGGTTTGAGTTTTCTTGTCAAGTGGGACACACCCATCCGCTGTATGCTGAAGTGGTCCTGAGAAAATGCTCTCACCTTACCCTTAAAATTGACAGAAATCTTGGACACTGTTAACTATAAGAGATAATTGTACCTTAAACTTGGATTTCTGTGCTGGCTTATTCAGAGTAAATGTTTCAATTGGTTCATATAGACAAGATTCAACAAATATTAATAAATAGAAGTTAATAAATGATACTTATATTTTAAAGATATTCTTCTCAGGTATCCGGAGGACTCAGAGAATGAGTGGCCCAGCCTCTCTTCTCAAGAAGTTCAAAGTCTAGTGGGAGAAACAGGATATGGGCTCAAATCATGCAAACAGAATATGATGGGAGAAGGCACCGGGGCAGTTCAGGGGAGGGTAAGAAGGGAAGATGTCAGTGAGTATTTTGGGAGAATTCTAGAAAGCAGATGTCATTTGTAGAGGTGAAAAACAGAGGTGGGGCAGACACTACTTTGTTGGGGCTTCTTATATAATTGTCTTGCCATCTTCTACATTGGGTCAAGAAAGAGTGTTTTCCTACACTCTACTAGTCTGGTCTCTGGAGCGATTAGCCCAAGTCTTGAACACAGTAGCTCCTTAAAATTTATATCTAATTGAAGCCCAGAATGATGCTCAGCATAAAGTATAAGTAGAGAGATAGGAAGGGGTACAGTGTAGTCAAGGCCTTTCAAAAAGCATAGTTTACTCTAAGAGGCTGAGGCAGGAGGATCACTTGAGGCCAGAAGTTCAAGAGAAGCCCAGGCAATATAGCAAGATCCCTTTTTATAAAAAAAAGATTAAAAAAATTATCTGGGCATAATAGCATGCACCTGTAATGTTAGTTATTTGGGAGGCTGAGGTGGGAGGTGCTTGAGCCCAGGAGTTTAAGGATGCAATTAACTATGTTGATGCCACTGTACTCCAGCCTGGGCAACATAGCCAGACCCCACCTCTAAAATAATCAATCAATCAATAAAGACTAGTTTGCCTGGAATTTAAGGTGTGTGAGAGGAAACCTGAAAAGCTCAGCTTATTTTGAGCTAGATGAGGTGTGTCTAAAATGGAATTTCATTGTCTTCTTTAGGTGAAAGGGAGAGCATGTGGAAAGATCTTCGGCCAGGGAATTATAGGATTAGGCACATTTCAGAACAGTTATTCTAATAGCAC
>CAUYON010092637.1:0-11471 GCA_963573935.1 Arctocebus calabarensis
AGTTTGAGGCTCTGTCTCAAAAAAAAAAAAAAATTGTAGGGAGGGTGATTGGTGGGATCACACCTACAGTGCATCTTAGAAGGGTACAGGTGAAAATTACTAAATGTAGACTATAAATGTTTTCATATAGTGATTAAAAGGTCATGAAGGCTATGTTAAATAGTTCAATGAAAATATTTCAGAATGTATATAAAGTCAGCACATTGTGCCCCATGATTGCACAAATTTACACAATTATAATTTAATAAAAATTAAGAAAATAAAAAAAAAGGAAAAATGGAAGACACACATACTCCATGCTGTTTGAATCTGTTTTAGAGTTTTAAAATGCTATTGCTTATTTGAAAAGAATTGCAAACCAAAGAACAGAAGGTTTAGATGAAAAATGTCTTATAAATTATTTAATGTGTTATCTATCCACCCTCCCCCACAATGGTACTTGACTGGAGTCCTTGGTCAGACCAAGCCAAGACAAAGGAAGACACATTTTAGTACAGGAAGGTCCTCTATGAACCTGGAAGAAGCTTGTGAGGTGATATTTGGTGCTTTTAAAATTATTTGCCAAAGACAGCTACAGATCTTGAAAAATCAGTGACTAGTTCTGAATGGCAGAGGTTTGGGTCGATGACAAGTTCAGATATGCATTTTCAATGGGGTGTGTTCTTCAAAATATTGATGCTGTTTAAAAATTTTCTAATAGAATTTTATGTCTGTTCAGATCACACTTGGAAAAATGATTCATAGCCACACATTAAGAGTGACTGAGATTTATAGAAACACCTCAGAACAAAAGAAAGCAAGAGATCTTATCCACATCACAGGAGAACCATGTGGGCAGCATCCCTTGGGGAATTTGGTGGACTTCATCGCCTAAAGGTTGTCCTCTGGGCAAGACCTGACCTCATTCTTTATCTTTAAGAGATAAACCTGGGGCAAGTGAATGAAAGTTACATTTCTTCCTAAAGAAGAATCTTTTCTATAATGGGAGCTGTTTGAAGATGGAGATAAGGAAAATTCTCTGCTCCTGGAGTTTTTTGAGGAGAATCAAATGAGCTTTGATAAACTATAGTTTTATGGAACTGCCTGAATGAAAGGTCAGATATGAATTGGGAAGTAAAATGAGACTAGAACCCTTCATTTACCTTATTACTTATTACATTCTCTCTGCCAGAGATACATTATCATCTTGTGCCAAATAAGGGTGGGCATTTTCCTCTGCTGAGAAAGAGTTTAGGTTTTGTTCAAAGGGCACATGAGCTACTAAGCTGGCTCTGGAGCACAGAAGGCAGATGCCCATGGCAGATATCAGTATGGATCCCAGGATCCTTGTCGTCCTGCCCTCTAGGCTGCAAAACTGCTCAACACAGCGTTCAGCCATTATCTATCTTGTAAACAGTTGACATGCTCAGAACCCAGTTTGTCAGATCTGCTCTAAGACAAACTTGGCCTCTTGCTTTATGCCAGGGCAACACCTTTGTCCATCCTTCTGACACTGCATTATTTTGGGTCTCAAATTCTCATTTTTATCTATTCTGTGATGCTGCTTAGATATTAACTAATAAATGTGATATTCTGTGTTTACCATCTAAGCTATAAAGGTTTTATACTCAAAATACATAGGAGGAGACATTCAAATTCACAATGGATGGAGACCTGTATTCATCGCATTGTTTTTTCAGCAGATGAGGGATAGAAGGATTTTGATTCCTTATTTGCAAAAAGTTTAGCAACAAGATAGTTTGAGCCTATAGGTAATTAAGGGATAATTGCATTTTACTACTTGTCCTACAAGTTTAGAACTATACATATTTTCTTTTATATCTTTGGAAACTAAGGCCCAAAGGTTGGTAAAGGGTTTTATACAGGACTGAATGATGAACTGGAGTACAAGATTTCTACATGAAGCTTTTCTGACATAAGAGCTTAAAATTTATACTTACATAGCAAATTTTTATCTAGAATGACAGACATGAAAGGTTACATTTTCTGGCAAGTAGCCACAGTCTTAAGAGAAACCACCAAACAATTTCATTGCCCTATTTTCTAGAAAGACTAATGAATTATGAGTGCAAATGTTGGTATGTTAGGGGAGAAGACTGATTAGAAAGTAAGGCTCTACAAGTCCGTTGTGAGTATTGTATGCTTCTGAGAATAGGACTGAAGAACAACTATGTCATTCATTGAGTAGCCCCTTTAAAGGTGTTAGTAAGAGAAAGACACAGATAAGAAACCGGATATTACAGGTAAGCCTTGAGCTATGCATGTTCTTGACTTCATTAGTTTTATACTGAATAATATTGCTAATGGCTTGATGTGATATAATTAACACCAAAATACAGTAATTATAAAGTAATTATAATTAACCCAACAATTAAATTTATGGGCAAAAAATGAGATAAAGGAAATAAGATGCACACTTCATCAAAATATTACTTAATGAATAATTAAACCAACACTTAAAAATTGATGGTATTCATAGAAAGTTCACACTATTACTTTTCACAGCAGGAATAAGGATGTCTCCAGCATACATTCACCAAGCAACTGATTCTACTCCCCCACCTACTGCATAAAAATCTTTATGTAAAGTAAACACAGAAATGAAAATTGCACCTGTCTGTCTCACTTCATTATGTAGTCAAAACATCTAAATCATAAACTTGCTTCATACTTTGGTTATTTTATAATAATGGCTACCACTTTGTTGTCATCATACACACATTGATCTCATATACAAATTGTATACATTTTCTTGAATCATCAGATCCTCCTATAAATTTTGCAGGATGTATGTTATTCTTCCCCATACTGTTTCTACAATCAGAAGAGAAAAATGAGACTCATGGAGCTCAGGTTACTTTTCCAAGATCTCATAGCAGGTAGTGCAAGAGTTGGAATTTGAAACTTGGTGGCTTCAACGTAAAAGTTTGCTCTTTCGAATCACCTCTGGCTGCCCCCTTTATTGCCCCCAGCCTCAGTGTTACTGGGTTTACAAAGCTTCTCTAAGTTGCCATTTGGGTCCTCAGACATATCTTAGTAAAAACTACCAGTGGCTTTAAACTGTTCACTGTAGACCACATCTACAAGCCAGAACCTCCTGACGCCTGGCCTCTGGGGATCTGGAGCTGTAGAAAAGGGAGAACAGGGTAGGGTTGGGGAGGGGAGAGCTGGGGCAAACATGGGAGGATCGACCAGTCGGTGGGGGGTGGGAATAAGTGGCTCTGCCAGCACCTTAAGTAAGTGATTCATCTCTTTTGTCATTGTGGGCACAACTTCTTGTTAAAATTCTCCAGAGAAATGGAGCCAATGGAGTTGTATGTGTGTGTTTGTATATGTCTGTGTGTAGAGAGAGAGAGATTTATTATAAGGAATGAGCTCACATAATTATGGAGACAGAGAAGCACGACAATCAGCCACATACAAGCTGAAAACCAGGAAAGCTGGTGGTATAGATCTAGTAGTATAGGTCAGAGGTGCTCACATTGTAAATCCAGTCTAAATCTGAGGAGAGAAGAAAACCAATGTCTCAGCTCAATTAGTCAGGCAGAGAAAGTAAATTTTCCCTTCTTCTGCCTTTTAATTCTGTCAAGGTCCTCAATAGAGTAAAAAATGTCACATTGTGGAGAGCCATCTCCTTTACTTAGTCTTCAGATACAAATGTCAATCTCACTCAGAAACATCCTCACAAACGAATACAGAGGTAATGTTTAGATAAATATCGGGGTACCCTGTGACCTGGTTAAGTTGACCCAAAATTAATCCCTGCAGCTCTCTCCTGTCCCAACTCTTAGAAACAGATTCTGTCATTTCATAAGAAGAACGTTCTTCTCCAAAGCTCCGCTCACTCACCACTTTTTGCACGTTTTAATTTACAAAAGGGAATCCTTGGCTGTTCACATATCCTAGATTGTTGTTGATTGTTTTTTGTTTTTCAAGAGTTTTTTTTCCATCATTCTTTAACTTGTTGTTACATTCCAGGTATGTTTTCTCAGTGTGCCATGGACACAATAGAAGCTTGAAACCTCAGAAAGCCTAGACAATGAAAGAAATCTTACAAATGGGAAGGTTGCATTCACCATTATTCAAATTCAAGAGAAGAAAGACTGCAAACCAAGTCCACCCACACAGCTGAAAACAGAGACTCTGGGAGGAGGATAAAGCACCATGGCAAGGAGGCTTGAATGTCATATATGTGCAGGTGATGAGAGGAGAGGGATCTTTCAGTCACATCAAGGGATGGATTTGCTCCTGCCACTGTGCCACAATGAAGGTTTTGCAATACTATCCCATATCTTCACTGTTGAGAGAGAGTCATCCCAGGAAGAGAATTTCATGAGAAAGAGAGAGTTCTCTTTCTAAATAACCTAACCCTGTGGGTCAGTCTCAAGTCAACAAATGCTTTGCTACCCAGGGAAAGGACATACATACGATGACACCAGGAATTTAGAAATGCCCAAATGAGAACTATACACAAAGGCAAAGGAAAAAAGGAGGGAGAGAGAGAACGAGAGAGAGAGAGAACAAAACAGGAAGTAGCTCAGTGTTAGGGTTTTCACCAAATTGACAAAATTGATTTTTGGAAGAAGACTCATAAAAGTTGCCACTTAAAGAGAAAACAAGGACAGTGATGATGTTAAGTCTTTGGGATTGTTTACACGTCAGATTTCATAAGTGCATGTCTCAAGGGGAGTTGATAATCAATTACCCCCTTTTAGAGGTTTTGGGGTTTTTAATACAAATTCTTCCCAAAATTTTATAAGGAAATTTGTGAGATGTTGTAAGGGAGTCACAAAATTATGTAATGCAACCTTATATCAGGACATATCAAAAATGAGCTGAAAGCCTTCACATATTTCCATCTCTTTCTTTCCCAACCATCTTCTCTGAAACAGAAGCTATGAAACGCAAAGTTGCACATTACCAACCTCCCTAAGTAGATGAGGGTGAAGGTGGAAGTGGCACAGTTCTGGCTAATGACACATTATTTTTGTTGCTTCTGTCTCTTCATCTGACTTCTCTTTCCCACTGGAACGTGTATGTGAGGTATGGAGGAGGCACAAGAGCCACCAAGAAGTGACAGCCATGAAGACAAGAAGCAAAACAACCTAAGAATGACAGAGCAGCATGAGAGAAAGATCTCTGGTGGAATCATTGAGCAGATGCTCCAGCTTTGGACTGCTGACATCTGGAATCTTTTTTAGCCAAGAGAAATAATATTTTAAATGTTTAAGCCACTTTAGGAAGAGTGATAATTTTTTCTCCTTGCCGCCAAAGGAATTCCCATTCAATATGACTTTTAAGGTGTTATTAATGTACTTGACATTAGGGTGATTTTTTTTCTTGCCCAGAAGAAAGCTGTTAATTGGTTGTAATTAAGTACTTCTGTTCACATAAAAATATATCTCCTGGTTTTTTCTTGTGAGTTTACTTTTCCATGCTATGCTGGTCTCATCTTGAGAGCAGCATCTTGAGGAAAAGAAACTTAAAAGTTTAAGGACCCTAACACTTCTTTTTTTTTTTTTTTAAGACAGAGTCTCACCTTGTTTCCCTCAGTAGAATGCCGTGGCTCACAGCTCACAGCAACCTGAAACTCCTGGGCTTAAATGATTCTTTTGCTTCAGCCACCCAAGTAGCTGGGACTATAGGTGCATGCCATGATGCCCAGCTATTTGCAGAGATGAGGTCTTGCTCTGGCTCAGGCTGGTCTCAAACTTGTGAGCTCAGGCATTCCACCCACCTCGGCCTCCCACGTGCTGGGATTACAGGCATGAGCCCCAGTACCCAGCCCTCCTACCACTGCTTGAAGCAAAATTAAACTCCAACCTTAAAGGCTGGCCAGAGAGAAAGAATTTTCACCTGGTGGCAGATATAAAAGGAAGGTGCTTCCTCAAGGGTCAGTACTTTCTTGTGTGGGGGTGTGTGCATGGATCAGCTTTCAGTGTCCAGTCCTTTACCTCTGTCTTAGTAGAGATTCTCCCTTATCAAGAGGCCTCACAGATCTAGATTTTATTTGATAAAGAATGCAGATGAGCTTCTTTACACAAATCTGTAAAGATCTGAGAAGTAAAAATCAAATACATGATTAGTAGGGGAAAGCTCAAGATACCTTTGTAAACTTCTGAGAGTATTATAAGACTAAGTACTCAAGAATGAGGGACACAATAAAGAATTTTGTTGTGACCCTTCTACCTAGAGACTGAAAAGAAAATAGAAATTAACACAAAAGATAAAACCCATTTTTCCAGAGCAGTAGTTGTCAGAACAGTCTTATGTTGAAAGGCTCTGCCATTACTAGGTAGAAGCCCCTTGGAGAACAGGATTTCCACCTCTCTCTAATTCTTAGCTCATATGGCTCCTTATATACGAGGTCTGACAGTTAAGTTCAAAAACTCATCCTAGAAAAAGTGCTAGATACTTTATTGCTGAATATCACTATGGTCACCTTCCAAGTACCCCCTTTGGGAAGCTATGTACTGATGCCAGAGTCCAGTCCAGCCTTCAAAGCAATTTCAGAACCTGTTTTCTGAAATGGCCATCAAAGCTGTCATTGTATTAACCTTGATGTCTTCTGAATCTCATCAAAATGTCTTCCTTTCAATGTTTCTTTTGTCTTTGTGTAAAAAGAAAAAGTAATTGGAGGCCAAATAGATGAATAGGGAAAGTGTTCCAATACAGTTTTTGTCTGTCTAAAAACTCCCTAATTAGCAGTGCCCTGGGAGTTGATGAATTGTTGTAATGCAATAACCATGAGTTATTGGCCACGATTTTTGTATAAAATTTCCCTGTTTCTCTATGCTTCTCATGGTCAGCCAAAAATTTTGACACACAATTAGATGAATTTTTGTGTTTTTGCAATGTTTTTATCAGTTCTTCTCATTATTGGTCCCCCTGACCTCTCTTCAGTGATGATTTCCCTCCCCTCAACAAAATATTTAATCCATTTTTAACCTGCCATTTTTTTCATAGAATTATCCCCATAAACTTGGACTGACATGTCTCTGATTTTAATTATGCCCTTGCCAAGTTAAACAAGAAATTTGAGAATTCATTGCTTTAATTCAAGCTCCAACATTCTCATGATGGCACACAAAAACATACAATAATAATGAACTCTGGTCAGCAAGAAACTGCTACACACAGACTCAAACACAAGCACGAGACACTGATATTCCAAGGTTCTGAAACCTTACTGAATTGTTTGTACAGTGCTGCCAGCATAAGTGTACTTGGCAAGTTCACAAACTTAATTGTCATACCATGTATGGTTTGCATTCAAGAAATACTTGTTATCAAAGATGATGCAGAAGTAATAAAATATGAGCTTATTCATTTTGATTTGCCCATCAAGGAAAAATGATAGCTTAGTAACTATAAAAGAAAAAGACAAAATGTTGGCTTTACAAAACATGTTTTTTCACATATTTGACATAAACAAATTCTCAGTTTCACAATGAAATATACATCTTTTATGTGCATGGACAGCAGTCTAATGCAAATAACTGCCTTCTGAAGTGAGATAATTTTATTCTTCAACCACATTGCTGAATAGAGAAATCACAAATATTAACTTTCTGTGACAAATATTAATAATTTTATAAAGAGGCACCAGATGAATATTTTATCAAAATTGAGCTGAGTATTTTCTTCCACTATTTTTTCAACTAAGCAGAAATGTTGTCTGAGTTAAGAATAGTCTGACACAGATCCTTTGTTATATGCTTCTTATTTTTCCAAAATATGATTGTTATTTATTATTTAGAAACTACTGAGTAGTCACCACAGAAGTAAAAGTGATTTTGAATTTCTCTCAAGGAATTTACTCTCACTTTTTATATCAGTATTAATAAAACCATAATGCCCAGGAAAATTCCATTTAAGATTATGTCCTACCTAAAGAGCCTTAGAAACTATAAAAATCTACTAATATTGAGTGCCAGGGGAAGAGCCAAAATGGCGATCTATAGCCAGCTTTCTGCAGAGGTTCCCATCTAGAAGGAGAGTTAAAGGAAAGAAACTCAACAAGAAAGCCGATGGTTTGGATCTGAGCCAAAAGAAAAGGTCGAAGAACGCACGTCAACCCTGCTGGGGTGAACTGAGACCCTGAGGACACAAACAAAAAGGTACAGAGCACATCACCAAGCGGATGGGAGTCCCGTCCCCCATGAGAGGGGTTCGCAGTATACCCATACCTCCATACCAACAAGCAAGCAGAGTTCAGATGTCCTCCCACTCTACCCCATGGGAGAGACCCTCTAAAAACCAGACCTTCTTCCCCTGCTAGGGTGCCGCAGCACTCTCCAGCCAGGCATAAAACTGTATGTACTCTCTACCTGCAAGTTGGAGTTCCTAGTATTCCCCTCCACTCTTACCCCAAGGTCTGGACACCTGTCCCCCACAGAGTACAGATTCTTGGAGATTTTCTCAAGGGATGTGGACAGGGAGCAGACTGTTGCTGATCTGTGCTGATTTTCTAGCTCAGGAGTGGTGAGGGGGAGTGAGCCGAGAGGAGACCGGGCTGGAAAGAAGGTCTTCTGAGGCACAAAACAACAACCAGCTCCAGGAACAATAGCAGGAGAGCTCGCACCCCTGGGGATGTTTTGAGGAGACACTCCTAGTCTTCTGAGTGGCCAGGGGAAGCAGGAGGCTTCTCCAGCAGAGCAGACTGGCAACCAAGGCACAGGAAGGATATGCCTGAGGCAGTACAACATCGGGACAGAGTGCAGGGATTAGAATACTCACAGAGAGGTTGCTTTGCTTACCTTCAGACTAACCTGGCCCTCTGGGCATGAAAGCTGAGACAAAGGGCTAGAACTCACAGACTGAGTCAGACCTATTTGCAGCCCTAGTCTGATCAGGGAAAATAGCTTTGACAGAAATAAATTCTGTGAACTTGTTCTGTTCCAGCAGCAACATCAATCAGGGACAGGGCTGGAACTGAGTGAATCGCCCCAGCCCCTATCAAGTACCCAGGTTGTCAGGCCTCACCTCCAACTGCCAAACAGTGACAGGGAGTAGCGGACTGGTTGCAGACCCAAAGACCTCACTGTGACCCAGGCAGGTGCAAACCTCTGGAGCATCTGCTCATTGGAGAAAACTGGAGCACAACTGTTACCACCGACTGGGTGTGACAGAGGGGCAAGGTGGGGAAGGAGGCATCAACCTTCTCAGACTAATCTACTTGCTGGGGGGGGGGTGCCCTCCTGAGCTCACAGAGCACCGGAGTGAATTATACTAGAACTTCCAGCATATCCCTGCTATCTAGTTACCAGAGACTTTTCAACTCTTCCCTTTCAGATCAGTGCTGGCTAGGACAATTGATTGGGAACTCTTCAACTGGGCCAATCACCCGAGGACTTTCCAAAGTGGTACCCAGGGTGTGTGGTAGTGGGAAGGTTTGATTTGGCTTTTCCAATTGTTGCCTAAGGGGGGTGCAGAAACCTAACTGCTGGTATTTCCTCACAGTTCAGATTTCAATCCAGAGTAACAGATTCTCTAGGGTAAGACAAAAACCAGCTGAAAGTAAGACAGAGCTACTTAACCCCACCACACCAAGAAGGTCCCCAGTTTCACAAGCAATAGCTCTCTGTGAGACCTTGGCAAAACTCTAGGGGAAAAGCTTTCAAGCAAAGGACTGGTCAATTGCAACTCCTAGAACTCCCAGCCCAAATTGTCCTTATCTACTCATTCAGCCAAATGGTATAAAATTAATCACGGGACAGAATCAACAGAAAACCTCTGGTAACATGAACAACCAGACTAGGTCAAAACCCCCAAGGAATAACTTGGTGGACACAAGAGAGGTTCACATAAACAGATGGCTGAGATGTCAGAAATCAAATTCAGAACTTGGATTGCAAATAAAATCAATAAACTAGAGGAAAAGTTAGATTTACAAATTCAGGGTACTTTTCAAAAATTGTCTCAAGAAGTCAAGGAATTCAAAGACCAAATGACCAAAGATTTAGACACATTGAGACAAGAAGTTTCAACCCTCAAATATCCGAGAAACAAAGTAGAATCCCTCAGCAACAGAATGGAGCAAGCAGAAGAAAGGATTTCTGATATGGAAGACAAAGCTATTGAATGCTCCCAAACCAACAAAAAGATAGAGAAATGGAAGGCAAAAACAGATCATTCTCTCAGACAGCTCTGGGATAACTCAAAGAAAAACAACATTGGCCTTATAGGGATACCTGAAAATGATAAAGTTGTGTCACAAGAACAGAATCTCTTCTCGATGAGATTATGAAAGAGAATTTTCCAGAAATGCCAAGAGATCCTGAAATTCAGATAGCAGACAGTTTCAGAACACCAGCACGACTCAACCCAAATAAAACATCCCCCAAGCACATCATAATTAAGTTCACTAAAGTTAATATGAAGGAGAAAATTTTGAAAGCAACTGGACTAAAGAAATCTATAACCTACAAGGGAAGGAATATTAGAATAACTGCACATTTCTCTGCTCAAAGATTTCAAGTGAGAAAAGAATGAACATCGGCTCTTTAATCTCCTAAAACAAAATAACTTTCAACCCAGGATCTTGTATCCAGCTAAACTGAGTTTAATTTATGATGGAGAAATTAAATACTTTAATGACATCCACATGTTGAAGAAATTTGCCATAACTAAACCAGCTCTCCAGGATATTCTCAGACATAATCTCCATAATGACCAGCATAATCCTCCAACACAAAAGTAAACTCATCCAGAAACTATTTATCAAGTCCAACTCACACAGCGACAAAAGGTTTAAAAATGTCCACTAGATTTTCTCAAGATTTATCATTGGTTTCAATTAATGTGAATGGCTTAAACTGTCCTCTAAAGAGGCATAGGTTGGCTGACTGGATACAAAAACTCAGGCCAGATATCTGCTGCATACAAGAGTTTCACCTTACCTTAAAAGATAAATATAGACTCAAGGTGAACGGATGGTCATCTATATTCCTGGCAAATGGAAAACAGAAATAAGCAGGCGTTGCAATCTTATTTGCAGATATAATAGGCTTTTAACCAAACAAAATAAGGAAGGATAAAGACGGACATTTCTTATTTGTTAAAGGTAATACTCAATATGATGAGATTTCAATTATTAATATTTATGCACCTAACCAGAATGTGCATTAATTTATAAGAAAAACTCTAATAGACATGAGTAACTTGATTTCTTCCAGCTCCATAGTAGTTGGAGATTTTAATACTCCTTTATCAGTGTTGGATAGATCCTCCAATAAGAAGCTAAGTAAAGAAATTTTAGGTTTAAACTTAACCATTCAACATATGGATTTAACAGACATCTACAGAACAGTTCATCCTAATAAAATTGAATACACATTCTTCTCAGCACCCCATGGAACATACTCCAAAATTGATCACATCTTAGGTCACAAATCTAACCTCAGCAAATTTAAAAGAATAGAAATTATTCCTTGCATCTTCTCCGACCACCATGGAATAAAAGTTGCATT
>CAUYON010092641.1:0-19194 GCA_963573935.1 Arctocebus calabarensis
AACCTCCAATTCCTGGGCTCAAGCGAGTCTCTTGCCTCTGCCTCCCAAGTAGCTGGGACTACAGGCATTCGCCACAACGCCCGGCCATTTTTTGGTTGCAGCCAGCATTGTTGTTTGGCGGGCCCGGGCTGGATTCGAACCAGCCAGCTCAGGTGTACGTGGCTCGCGCCTTAGCCCGTTGAGCCACAGGCGCCGAGCCTTGTGACAATTTTCTAATGCCAAGAAACACTTTTCTAAGAAACTTAATTTTGAATGGCTGTAAAATATTTCATAGTAGAACCTCTGTAATTGAACACCACCCCACATTGGCCACCTCCTTAAGTTGACCTACTTTTCATAGACACAGACATGTACCACATGTATGTATCAGTACGGTAGACCTAGTTCCTTATGTTGACCACC
Source organism: Arctocebus calabarensis (assembly GCA_963573935.1). Taxonomy (NCBI): domain Eukaryota; kingdom Metazoa; phylum Chordata; class Mammalia; order Primates; family Lorisidae; genus Arctocebus; species Arctocebus calabarensis. The sequence continues at coordinate 403 of CAUYON010092641.1, forward strand.
TGCTCATGTTGGCCAGTTTGTTACAATTCTATGGGTAGTCAACTTACGGAGCTTTTACCGTACTTCATACTAAATTATTTCCAGATGATAAGGTGAGATGGGATGCAGGAATACTTAGCCTTCTCACCTCATGCATCCGTGGTGAGCAAGGGATTTTGCCTTCAGTATCCAAGAAGGAGACATGTAAGGGGAACACTTGTTTGTCACCTCTCTGGATCCCTCCCTCTTTTCTTCCTAAGGCACAGTAACTACTCTGGCAGCTGAAATGGGAGAGATACTAACTAAACCATCCTGTGAAGCCTGAAACTCTGGGGCTGATCAACTTGAAGTTGCTGGTTGGTCTCTAGTACATGGCCAGTGTCTCTGTCTTACAAGACTCACTTATTCAGGCATGGTCTTGCTATTGTGACGGGCAGGCCTACAGTTGGAAGCAGAGGTGTTTAATTATGAAGGAAGAGTAGTAGGCTTGTGGCCATAGATCGACCTGATTTTCTGGTCCAGTTGAAGCAACTTTTCAGACTATATTATGATAAATGCTCATCAATTAGATTCCTGTCTTTGTTTTCTGACTTGTTTCTAACACAGGGGAGTTACAAGAAAACATGTAATAAATTATATCCCTATTCCTCACTTGTTATTACTATAGTTAACATTTATTTAGTGTTTATTCTGGACCAGGCTATATTTTCTCATGTAATTCTCCCAACACCTGCTGTGAGGTGGTGGTATTATTATTATTACCATTTTACAGGTGATAGAACTGAGGCATGCTGAGAATCTCTAGCAAATGATGGAGCCGAGATTTGTTCTGGCACTCTAAACCTCTCTACCCCATTGCCTTTTATTTGTACCATATTATAACACATGAACATTTTGTACGTCCATTATAGCTTGAACTTTCAAACTTTACCTGGTGCTGTCTGCTGTTGTTGGATGAATACATCTGTCAATTCCTTTACATTATTTTATTGTAGGTATGGAATATTTTTTAATACCATTTGTAGTGACTTTTTGAGTATACAGAAGATTTCTTTTTTTTATGCACTTGGATCTATTCTTACTTTCCTGCATGACTTATTTCATTGTAGCTTTGTTGTTCAGAAAGTTCTTGGCTTATAGATTTTCACCTATATTTTATTCTAGATTCCTATGATTTTATTTTTAAAGTGTAACTTTTATCATCCAGAAATTATTCAGTATAAGAGAGGCATTGTAAGTTTCCTTGTTTGTTTTAAAGAAAAAAAAAATACTTGGCTTCATACAGGCTTGTTTCTGCTGAGCCATGACACATATACCTGTCTCTGGTCTCTTGTTTTCTTCATTCGACTATCTGCTGATTTTTCTGTCATTTACTCTGTTTTTATTTGTTTGTTGAAGAGTATACTACCTTTATGGTATATTTTGATATTTGTTCTTCTTGTTACTCTTACTTTTAGAAACTTTTTTATCATCATGTGGTCATCTTCCATATACATTTAATATTTATTTTATCAAATGTTTGCCTAAAAATCTTAATGAAAATTGAATTAGAATATAGTTCCATTTGCAAATCACTTTGGAAATATTGAATATCTTTACACCATTTCTTTTTCCATCTATGAACATGTGTTTTATTTATATTTAAATATTTTGTGAGTGTAACAGTAAGGGCACATGCTATTGTTCATTCGAAAAGACTCAAGTTTCCTAACCTCAGGCTTTCTCTCTGTAATGTAACCCACTGACTGTGCAGGTGTCCACTTGGGCCCGTTATCACATCACCCCCCTGAGAATGCATTGGGGTGAGTCAGGGCACTGATATATATATATACTGATGCTCATGCTGTTTCCTGTGCTAAGAGTAATAAAATCCTTTGTCTCTGACCCCAAAGTCTCTTTTCTTCTGCCACACAAAACTGTGGCAGGCTGACTTGTTAGCTTGCAAGTAGGTTAAAATATCAGATCCTTTATTGTTCTTACTGTTTAAGAAGTTACTGTTTATAGTTTTCTAGAAATTTACTTATGAATTTATATCTGTACTCATATGTAGTATTGGTTTATAGTTTTCCCCATGCTATTTTTATTAGGTTATATGGCTATGCTAACTTTAAAAGGAGTTTGAAAGTTTTCTTTATTTTTCTGTTCTGAAACAGTATACGTGATGTGCAAAGCATTCCTTTTAAAACTTGCAAAGACTGGTGAAATAGTTTTGACTTAGGAACTTCATTGGAATTAGTTCTTTTTTCAGCATTTTATATGGACAAAAATCTACTTAGGTTTACTACTTATTGAGTCAATTTTAGTCATTTATATTTTCTTGGACAGTCAATGAATTAAAAATTTTAAATATATGGTATTGTCTTATAATTTTAAGAGAATCTCTCATATCTGTAGTTATATCTCATGTCTCATTATTTTTTGTTTTAAACTCCCTCCTTCCCTCCTTCTAATTGTTTTTTTTTGGGGGGGGGGACTGGCCAGAATATGTGTGAAGCATATCTTTTAGTGTTTGATTTCCTCTTTGCTTTAAGTGTTGTTATTTTTTTCCTACTGTTTGAAAAAGGTATTTTCATCTTCTTACTTCCTAAATTTCATTAAGCTTACTTCTTTTATTTATGTAACTTCTCTAATAAAGCAAGCATACAAATCTGCTTCTCCTAAATAGTTTTAGTCCTATCTTGAAAGATTTGACATGTAATGTTCTAATTATTATTTTCTCAATTTATAATCACAATTTTTATCTTTTCTTTGAAACAAAGGTTTTATATATCTCTACAGAACATGTTTTCTAATTTGCAGATAAACGTTTTATTATTTTTAAACTCTTGTTACTATTTTCTAGTTTATTTTATTATAATTGTAAAATGTCAGCTCTTTTCCTTTATAGAGTTTTTATCAAAATTTCATTTTTGTTCTATTACATGATTAACTTCTGTTATAAAAATATTTCAGAGGTGTCTGAAATGTGTATTTACGCATGGAAGGATAATAAGTTTAAATTATAACAATGTATTAGCTAAAATTATTATTTCAATTGTGTTATTTTAGGATTACTTGATTTATGAAGGAATGAAAACACTGTTTGAAGGTCTCATTGTGCTTTCAAACACATGTCCCGTTGTGTGCATACCTGGGTCTTCTAACACTGAAAAGCTGTGTAGTTCATATATTTTAACACTAGTTACTAGGCATGTAATGGTTTCTACCCAATAAACTTTTATTGTGAAGTCAAAATTTTTTAGCACTTCAAATTTATACTTTTGCTTCATCTAGCGTATTGTGCTTGTATTTTGTACTATTGACCTTTTTATTTACATACCCCTGGAAGATCTTTGCCTATCTTTTCACTTTCAATTTATAGATGCAATTTTAAATCCAATATATAGTTGGATTTTGTTTCTTAACCCAAGTTAAGTCTTGATCTTCTAATAAAGATTTTAATATCTTTACGTTTATTTTCATAATATTTTTGCTTTTATTTTGTCAATTGGTTTTATGCTTTCTCTGCTTCTTTGTTTCTGCCTTTTTTCCTTCTTTTGGTATATGGACTAAGTTTTCTTGCTGTTTTTCCTATTATGATTGGAATGTTTGCCTGAAATCTTTTTGTTTGTTTATTTGTTTGTTTTTGAGACAGTTTTACTCTGTTGCCCTTGGTAGAGGGCTGTGGCATCACAGCTCACAGCAACCTCCAACTCTTGGGCTTAAGTGATTCTCTTGCCTCAGTCTCCAGAGTAGCTGGGAATACAGGCACCTGCCACAAAGCCCAGCTATTTTTTGTTGCAGTTGCCACTGCTGTTTTAGCTGGCCAGGGCTGGGTTCTAACCCACCACCCTTGGTATATGGGGCTGGTGCCCTACCCACTGAGCCACAGGTACCACCCTGAAACCTTAATTAATGTATGTAATCCCACATTTCTCTGATCATGCCAAGAATGAATCAATCTCTTGACCTCTTACTTTGTTAAGTGATGAAATTAGCATGTATCAACCATTTTCTTATTATCTATGTTCTTGAAAAAATTATTTTATTTTTAGGTATTTATCATAGACAGCACTGAGATCTTTGCTTGATTTCAGGAGCTGGCCAATATTGCTAAAATTATAGAAATTGTTGCTAAACTTCAAAATCATCCATTCCAAATGCATTATTATAGTAAGAAACTACCAAAGTCTTGGTGGTAGTATTAGACCTAGAACTCAAGTCTCTTGCCAAAACTAGTTTTGTGTCTACTATATTATGTATTTTATGAGAATCAGTTGAGACAGTGAGCAAGCTTGAAACAATCTGGGGTTAGGAAAGAAGTGGGTAGAAGAAGAGAGCTCTGAAGCTTACAGAAAGGACTGGATGGAGGAAGAAGAGTGTGTTTGATTTAGAAAAGGAGATAATATATGGCTTTTGACGTCAAACGAAATATAACAAAGATACGTGTTTTCCTTGCCTGCCTCTGTCACCTCAGAAGGAGTTTGCAGTTGACAAAGAGATGCTCTAATGTGATAATAAGTCTTAGAAGAGAACTTAAGTCCAGCCTCTTTGGGTTATTTGGCTGCTTCTGTGCTCTGGATTTTCCTTCTGTTCATTTTTATTAAGTTATAATAAGAAGCCATCTGGTAAAATATTTTGGACTTAGGTTGATATTTAACATGTAAAGCAGGCTGGTTTCAAGAGTGAATACACAGCCACTGAATAAAATAAAAAATAAAGAAGAAAATTATAACCCAAACAGCAACACACTTTAATGTGTCCTGATAGACATGAAGATGCCGGTCAATTATCTTTTGGTCTAGAAATATTATTTTGAAGGGATGTCAGAAAAGCTCTGCCGTGAGGAAATAGGCCAGCTTTTCTTTTCAACATCAAGGGTTTCCAAACTCAGCCCAGTAGACTTAATAAAATATACCCTAAGGGAGGTGGAGGACAATGAAACTAGAGTTCAGCTTCCCTGAACAGGGATATACCCTTTGATCCCTCTGTTTTCATATGACCCTCTGGTCACAGCAGTGAGGCATCTGGTCATCTATGTAGGACCTAGTTTATCATTAAATATTTTTTCCTTTTTTATAGTACACAATAAATACCTCATGAAGTATTGAGATTAGAGGAGCTAGAAGATAGCCATGGGTGATTCTTGTAATTTCTAAAGGTTTTATGGGAGGATGTACGAGTATTTATCCATTTCACTCCTCACATGCCTGTTTCTGACAAGGCATTTAGTGTGGCTGAAGATTATAATGAAGTAATTGTCAGTAATTGTCAAGCATTCTATATAGATAGTGCTAATAAGCCCATTTTGAAGATAACACTCAAAAAAGAATTATTCAGGGTCATATATACATTATGTTTGCAAATTCAAAAATGATCTGTGTGTGTGTTTACCTGCTGGCTTGCATGGTCCTTAGGTTTTAGAAATGGTGATGCTGGATTACACCTATCTAACCTTTAGCTTTGGTTAGCTTTAGAATATTTTCCCCTGGAGTATTTGCTGTGATGGTCTGGGTGATATTCACGCTTTACAATGTGACCTATTCCTTTCTGGCTGGTGGCATCCTTTCCAATACACGTATGTCAGATGGGTTTGGCAATAGTACATAGCTATAACTCATTTCTTAATGTTGGTGTTACTGCGTTGTCTTTGGACTCTCTCTAACATATTTTGCCCTTCATGTTCAATGTCATTAATTGTTTTGAAATTATGTCATGATTCTAGCTCTGTAAATCTAGCTCTTGGGGTACAGCTTTGGTGCTCATGTACCAGTTATATCTTTGGGTCTTATTGACTATGCTTTTTCTTGACTTAGGTGATTCTCAAGTTGAATATGATTATCCCTACTGGGAATGCCACATTCTAAATGTGGTCAATTCAATTGCTTTCTAGACTTCTAATGCAGTTTTAAAATTGACACATGATGGCAGCATGCCTTTTTCTTCAGGAAAGTCATTTGTAAAGATTTTCCCCCATTTGTACATCATGTGATAGTATGTGGTCAACAAGTCAAACCAGTGCATTCAGCGCTACATCATCAATGAACTTGATCTGTGGGATAGATGCCTTGATGCAACCTTTGGTCTCAAGGCATGCTGATTTTGCCAAAAATGCAAAGTGGTCCAAAGCAGTGATTCCAAAAGCTCACTATTTACCTGCACAGGGCTGGGAATTGTTCCCAAAGTACAGATCTTAGCACTTCAACCTGATCAACTGAATCAGAATCCCAAGAGTTGCAGAATGTGAGTTTTGAAACAGCTCCTTAAACAATGGCAATGTTGGTGGGTCCTCAGTGGGAAGAACCACTGGAGGCTCTCTAATTCTGCAGGTGTGTATGTGCATGTGAGTCTGAGGCACTAAGTAGAGGCACCTTAGAATCAGAAGAGACCCTGAGAGCTTCTCTCTCACTTTGTGGGGAGGATGTAGAGGTCTTTGGTGAATTTCTAAGTGAACACAGCTAGTCAGTGGAGAATTATGAAAAGCAAAGGCAAACAAAAACCACATGTTTTGGTTTCTATTAATCCTAATTTCGTAGTCTAGACTCATTTTGCTTAAATTAAGCTATCTTTGATATTTTCATCAAGTGCTACCATCTTGGTGTACCAAGATGGACAGAGACACAGGTTTTGGAATCTCATAGGCCAGGGATAGAATCCTGACTCAGCAGAGAGATTATAGGCAATTCTCAGCCTCAGTTTCTGCAGCCATCAAAAAGGCATAATATTAAGTTGTTGCAAAAGTAATTGCAGTTTTTGATTGTTGAAATTTGCCATTTCATACTGGAATACATTCTTAAATGTGTATTTCTCACTTTATTTTTTTTTACTAATGACTTATTTCTTGTCATTTATTTTATATTTATTTTGGTGTATGGAAATGATGTTAGACAAAAGCGAATTTGAGTGATTTTCTTATTCCATTTCAAAATGGGTGGCAAAGCAGTGGAGTTGCAACACCAGCAACGCATGTGGCCCAGGAATTGCTACTGAACGTACAGCGCAGAGGGGGTTCAAGAAGTTTTGCAAAAGAGAAGGGAGCTTTGAAGATGAGTGTAGTGGTGGTCATCGGAAGTTTACAACCACCTATTGAGAGCCATCATCGAAGCTGATCCAACTTCAAATACACGAGAAGTTTTCAAAGAACTCTAGATCAACAATTCTATGGTCATTCAGCATTTGAAGCAAATTGGAAAGATGAAAAAGCTTGGTAAGTGAGTGCCTCATGAGGTGACCACAAGTCAGACAATTGTTGTTTTCAAATGTCATCTTCTCTTATTCTATGCACAATCTGATGGAGAAATGGTTCGCTATTTCTCCATCAGATTGTGACCTGTGATGAAAAGTGGATTTTATGTCACAACTGGTGTTGGCCAGCTCAGTGGTTGGACCAAGAGGAACCTCAGCACTTCCCCAAAACAAACTTGAACCCAAAAAGGGTCATGGTCACTGTTGATGGTCTGCTGCGAGTCTAATCCATGGCAGCTTTCTGAATCCTGGTGAAACCATCGCATGCAAGAAGTCTGCTGAGCAAATTGCTGACAGGCATTGAAAATTGCAATGCCTGCAGTTGCATCAGTCAGCAGCAAGGGCCCAATTTTTCTCCACAACAATGCTTGATTGCACATCCCACAACCAACTCTTCAAAAGCTGAACTAATTGAACTACAAAGTTTTTCGTTATCTGCCATACTCACCTGACCTCTTGGCAATCGACTGCCAGTTCCTCAAGCATCTCGACAACTTTTTGTAGAGGAAGTGTTTGCATAATCAGCAGGATGCAGAAAATGCTTTACCAAACTTCGTCAAATTCCGAAGCACAAATTTTTATGCTGCAGGAAAAACAAACTTAATTCTCGATGGTCATAATGTGTTGATTGCAGTGGTTCCTATTTTAATTAATAAAGATGGGTTTGAGCCTAGTTATAATGATTTAAAATTCATGGTCCAAAGCCACAAGTATTTTTGCACCAACTGAAATATCTTTTGTGGTTGTTAGTACATTAAATAAATTAATACATAAATGGTACCTGGCTCATAGTAACTAGTAATCATCTCTAGTTCCTTGGGTGCTTATTGAGCTCCTTTCACTTGATAGGTTATTGAGATTTGACACCAACACCACGAGTAAGTGTTGTAATTATTCCCATCTTGAAGATGAGAACTTGAGACTCAGAGATGTTCACTAACCTGTCTAGGTCATGGAGGTATTAGAAGCCGAGACTGGAGTTTTGCCTGTCTTAAATTCCCCAGATTTACCTCTGGGGAAATATAATGTCTTTCACTAAATGACAGCCATTATTATTGTCCTCATCCTCTCTCAGAAGTCCATGTAATTCAGTGGTCATGCACAAGGCTCAGAAGCCGACCTGAGTTGTAAGTGCAGAGAGCTGGGTGCTCCTTTCCTTTTGATAAATGATAGCTTTGTGACCTTGAGTGAGCTAGTTAATAGTTCTGTTCCTTGGTTTCCTCATTGTAAATTGTGGATGAGAATACAATTTATGAGTACACATGTCAAGTTTTTTTTGAGGAGATAGAGTAAGCTCTTTATATTCCATTGCTTTTAACACGCCAGCCAGTCCCACATGCTAAATGATAGTGAATTTTGGGTTTTGTCTCATCTTGGCCATGTTTTATAAACTTGTACTAAATTTCGTTTGCTTCATTTTCTTTGAGACTCATGCATTTTCCCTGAGTCTCTGGGGTTATTGCTAAAGAGCCATGGAAGTACAGGTTAGTTACACCTTTAAGATTTGTTCATTAGAGTTTTGTCTCTCTAGTAAGCCATAGAGCTTCTCTAGTCCTATGGCCCTGAACATTGCTGAAGTGTCAAAGGGGAAGATGGACCAACATCTGAAAAGCATCTTACCAGTCCCCTTGTGAAGTGCATGACAGACATGCTTACAGAGAGAGGGGCTCAGGAGTTCTGGAATTCTGGCTGCTCTGTGTAATGGAGCCAGCTCCAAAGAGGCATTGATAGCAGAAGCTGAAGCAGAGATGACCCCTGTGACGTGATAGCTGAGATACTGGTCCACTTACCTTGTACTTACCATTTAGAGTACAGAAGCAGACACTGCCAGTGCTGCCCAGGAATCACTGAGTGTGCGTTCATGTGCATGTGTTCTTGTGTTTACATGATGATAACTTTCTTTTTGATACTAAATACAAGAAAAAGCCTTCTAAAGACCTTCTTTATATATTCTATGATAACTTTTTGAGGGAGAAGAACTGTCATTGAAAACATGAAATATCACTTACTATATTTTACTTCAGTGACCAGAAATTTTACAAGTTTTCCATAGTTTCAGCTTTCCTAACAGAAGCAATGCACAGATCTACTTTGGGCCTTCCTAACACCTTATTCTTTGTCACAAAAGTACTTTAATACCCCTTTATCTCCTTTATGTTCCCCATCAGGTACCAAGATGAGGCAGAACCGCAGCCCAGGGATAGAGTTTCTATCTCAAGATAGCAGTTTCCTGCATCCTCCCCTCTCCCCCAAGAGTTGCATGCTTGATTAAATTACCTAATGACAGTTGTGCTTTACTTATCTGAGTTAAAATGTATCTCCTACATGTCAACATTGTGCTGAAAGGAATCATTGCAATTTTATTAACAGGCATTGCTTTAATTCAGTACTGAAGAAATACATTTATTGGACAGCAATTTTACATGCCTATAAATACCTGAGCATATATGAGAATCAGATATGTGATTAACTGTACTTACAAAGTTGATAAAAACTAGAATATTACTTAAAATGTGAAAAAATCCTTTCACTTTACTTAAATTTGAGTAAAAGTAATAATAATGTCTCACTTTTACATAGTGGGAAAAGCTTTGCTAATGCCTTTCACATACATTATCTCATTTGTTTTTTTCAGTATGTCTATGAACTAAGTGGGGGTAGTGACTATTATCTGACTGCTTTATGGGTTAGAAAAAGAGAAAGCATCCTTAGCACATTTGAAATAGAATTCTTCTTCTTCTTCTTTTTTAATGGAGACAGAGTCTTGCTCTGTCACCTGGGCTTGAAATAGAATTCTTCTTCTTCTTTTTTAATGGAGACAGAGTTTTGCTCTGTCACCTGGGCTAGAGTTCTGTGATGTTAGCCTAACTCACAGCAACCTCAAACTCCTGGGTTCAGGCAATCTTCCTTCCTCAACCTCCTGAGTTGCTGGGACTACAGGTGCCCACCATGATGCCTGCTAATTTTCTTAGTTTTGGTAGAGACAGAGTCTTGCTCTTGCTCAGGCTGGTCTTGAACTCCTGAATTCAAGGGATTATCTCACCTTGACCTTCCAGAGTGCTAGGATTACAGGTGTGAACCACTGTGACTGGTTGAAATATAATCACCTTTATAAAAATTTAACGTATCACCTTTTTGGAAAGTACATTGTGAAAAGTATGTCTACCTCTATTTACTTATTTGTATGTTTGGTTAATGTCCTGGTTACCTATTGCTATGTAATAAATGACCTCAAAACTTAATGGCCAAAAACTTCATTTCATTATATCTTACTATTTTTTGGTCAATAGTTTGGATGAGGCTTAGCTAGGTGATTTGTATGTTCCATGTGGACAACTGAGACCACTTGGTGACCGACAGCTGCCAGATGAGGTAGTCTGGAGATTCTAAGATGGCTTTGTTTGCAAATATAGTGCTTTGGTAGGAAAGGCTGGAGGACTGGGCTTGGCTTGGACTGTCATCTGGAACGTCTACATGTGTAACCTTTCTAATATTGTATTAGGGTGTTCAAGGACTCAGTGTTCCAAGAAAACTTAAATGGAAGTTGTTGGTTCTTCATACCTGGGCCCAACAACTGATGAAGCATAATGTCCGCTATATTCCGTTGTTCAAACCAAACCATGGAACCCACACAGATTTGAGAGTAGAGGAGAGATACCCTATCTCTCTATTGTCAGAGAGAGGTATCATAAGGGTTATCAGAAAATGTGTGGTAATCCTTAATCTATCACAGCCCACTCTTTGGCCATTAATTATGTTCCTTCATCATGCAAAAATATTGTCACCTTCTTTAAAGAACCCCCAAATTCTCATCTCCTAACAGCACTAGGACCCAGGCAACATGACGATCAGGCTCAAGATTTAGGATCTTGTTATCCAAATCAGGTCCAAGAAGGACTGAGGCTCTTGACGTATATTTCTTCAAGTTTGGTTGCTCTCAACCTATGCACTAAAGAAGCAAGTTATCTGCTTTCTCCTCCCTAACATACAACATTGAGACAGAGGTAAGGTAAGTGCAGCTGGTGTTCTCATTCAAAAATGAAGAGAATGTAAAGCACAGAGCAGGTCTAAGTCTGTAACATTTCTGTAATCTTAATGGCTACATGTCAACATTCTTTAATTAGTCTTAGTGCTATGTCCTAGGAATTATGTAGTAATATAATTTAAAAATATAAATAACTAACTATTATAATCAAGCAGTTTACTTTTAAGCTCACTTTTCTTTTTTTAAATTTTTTTTTTATTTTTACATATACATGTGTTAATTAGGTTTCCACTTTTTGCCTTTACAGAATTTAAAAGGCTTAAAATGTAATAACAATAACAATGATTAAGATGAGGACTAGAAGTAAAAACCATATAAAGAATGAATGAAGATAAATACATTCAGAAAAGAAAATAGATGATTATTGCATTGAGATATTAAGCAATATTAGTAATAATAATGCCAAAAAAGTAATGTTCACATTGTCAAATAAGATATTATAGAGTGCTTTGACTGTGAGGCTCAGTATGAAGTCATCAGTTAACTTATTTTTTTCCAAAGTCTCAAAAAATAGACAACTAATATTATATAAATAAAAGTAAAGGAGAGTTTCAAAAACAGATCATGACAAATCTAATAGACAATAGAAAATGAAGAAATATTTCAAAATCATTCTACTTGATCTGGATACACCTCATATTGAAATTGGAGAAAATATATTATTATAAAGGGAAATTATAAACATATTTCACTTATAAGTGAGGATACACTCACTATCCTAAACAACATATTAAGAAGTTGAATCAAAAATTAATGTTTAAGCAATGTACTTTGGTCAGAATTGAATCCAATTTATGTGAGAATTAGTCACTGTTTTCTTTCCTTTTTTTTTGTTTTGTTTTCTTTCCCTCACCTTCTCCCTCCTTCTCTCTCTGTCTGCTCTCTCCTTCCCCCATACCCCAGTGTGTCATTAATTGTCACTAATTGTCCTCAAAACAAAGTTGAATACATAGGATTCATGCTTCTCCATTCCCGTGATATTTCACTAAGAATGATGTGTTCCACCTCCATCCAGTTAGTACAAACACTGCAAAGTCTCCATTGTTTTTGATGGCTGAGTATTATTCCACAGTATATGGAATATTCCTGGGATGAAGAACATTTAGCATCCTGGGATGTTTTCACATTTTAGCAATTTTAAATTGGGCTTAGATAAACAGCCTAGTACGAATGTCTTTATAACAAAAGTTATTTTTTTTCTTCTGGATAGATGCCCAGTAATGGGATTGCAGGATGAAATGGGAAAGAAAAGAGCTCACTTTTCTTTATAAGGTATCATACATGTCTAAACTAAATCATTTGGCACTTTGTGTGTGTGTTTTCTTTTTTTGGCCGGGGCTGGGTTTGAACCCGCCACCTTCGGCAAATGGGGCTGGCGCCCTACTCCTTTGAGCCACAGGCACTGCCCTCATTTGGCACTTTCAACATTCCTATAGGAAATCCAATTCCAGCTAAATCTGTCAGTTCATAAAGTATATTTTCTATTACCTAGATTACTAAATATAACAGTTTTGTCAAAACTTCTGCTACTTACTAACCAGGGTCACTTTTTTCCAGACTCCAGTAGTAATTACTGTACTATTTTCTTTTCTTTTCTTTTCTTTTTAGAGACAGTCTCACTTCTCATCATATCTCACAGAACCTCAAACCCTTGGGCTCAAATGATCCTCTTGCCTCAGCCTCCTAGGAAGCTGGGAGTATATGTGCCCACCACAATGCCTGACTATTTGTTGAGAGACTGGGTCTTGCTCTTTCTCAAGCTAGTCTTGAACTTGTGAGCTCAAGCAATCCATCCACCTCAGCCTCCCAGAGTGCTAAATGTAATATTTTCTAAGTATTCACACAGTTTCCTTCAGGTTCTTCCGTTTTCATTAACAGTGTCCTCAAGGTCTTTGCAGCAAGATCTCTGCCCATGGTCTACTTCTAAAACCACTGCCACATGTTTTAGGCTTTTGTTATGACAGAGCCCTGCTTCCAGGTATCAAATGCTGTTATTATTCTCATATTGCTGTATGAAAAATTAGTTTAAAATGTAGTGGCTAAAAATAATAATCATTTTGTTATGTTGGGATTTTATTGCTTGGGAATTCAGGCATGGCTCAGTTGGGCGATTCTTCTGCTCCATAGCAAATTGACTAAGGACACTCAGTGGGCTTCAGCTGTCAGCGTGGACTTGTCAGGAGGTTTATTATAGCTTCTCTCACATGATTACCACTGGCTGGAAGGTGGGGTTCAGCTGGGACTATTGATGGAGTGTCTACACATGGTCTCTTTATAGGGTGGCTTTAAGGAAGTAGGATTTCTTATAATGATCCAAGGTCACAGAAAGAATATTTCAAGATAGAGAAGTTTAGTTTTTTGAAAATTGCCAATTTCTTGAGACCTAGACCTAGAATTTGGGCCAGCTTCACCTTTGCTATATTCTGTTGGCCAAACAGCACAGAGCCCACTCAGATTTAAGGGCCGAGAATGTAGAGTCCATCTCTCTGTGGAAAAAGTCTCAAATTTTTTTTTTAGTAGTGTAAAAATACATTTAGTTTTTGATTTTGAATTATTTATTAATACAAGGGTGTCTTACTCAATGGACTAACTCAGATTTATGAATTAGACATTTGAGGTTCTGATTCCATTTCTCCCATTACTTGGCTATGCTCGAATTGATATAAATAATCTTTATCTTCTAGTTTATATCATACGCAAAATGTATGTGGTGATAAACGTTGGCACCTACTGGCTCAGGGGGAATGCTGTGTCTCTTTTAAAAAAATCAGTATTCAAAAAGTACTTTTCAAAGTGCTTTAGGAAGTAGAATAATATATTACCATAACTAATTGGACCATTATAAATTCACCACATTTTTCTATTAAGAGAGAAAATTAGATCTCAATATTATGTGATATCAACAGGGCCACAAAAGACTCTGATACACACACAAGACTCACATTTCAAACATCCAAATTTGTGACATAGTACACACGTCCTCTAGTTTTCCTGTGTTCAGGCAATGTATGTTTTCTCACTGATCTTTACAACACCCTTTTGAGAGGAATGTACCATTATTAATATCTTGATCATGTTTTTTGAAATATTTATGTTCTAGAGTTTTAAATTCTAATACATCTTTTGCATATCTATACATAATACATTAAAAAAAATCTAATGAAAACTTTAGTAGAGTCTGTAGGGGTTTTGTTTAAATTCTATGGAAATTTTCCCTTTTTATACAAATATTCTTGCAAAATGATATAAAAGCAGATTTGTGAAGATATCAAAATGATATAACTAAGAGGAGATAAAAGAAGCAGCATAATTAATGGAAGGAAAATGGATTGGTTGGTACTGTGGGAGGAGAGGTGGGCTAGAAGCCAGGCACCTAGCCTTGCTGAGCTATTAGCAGGGGTACTGAGGGTGCAATCCCTGAAAGCTTTTCCTCTTTTAGACCAAAGTTTTCTTTTGTTTCAGATGATAAGGTAAAACTAGATGAACTCTACAACCCATTTTACCTTAATATTATTCTCTTATTGCTCCAAGTAAAGATACATAAATAAATCCTTCTTTCAAAAAGGTAAGATGTAGACTGGAGGATAAGAAATGGAGTGTGTGTGGGGAAACAGGAGGTAGGGGATTTTGACCTGGAAAATTATAGTTAGTAGAATGATCACAGAGACTAAAACCAAACATCTGACAAGGAGGGAAATCAAGATAAAAAATAATACTAAGTCCAGGCCTTAGGAAGGTAATTTGGAACAAAGCCTTTTTCAGCAAATGTTTTTTAGCCTCCTATGTGCCAGGCCTTATTTTAAGTATTTAAGTGCAGTAGTTAACGAAACTTCTTTCTCTCATGGAGCTTACATTCTAGGTTGGGGGATACAGGCAATAAATAAGTTAAGTAAGTGCAATATATGGAATGTTAGATGATCAGAATTACTTAGCAAAAGATGGATTGAGGAAGGTAGTAGCGCATTCTGGTGGGCTTTGCAACCTCAGATAGGTTGGCCTGGGAAGACCTCACTGAGGAAGGATCTGAAGGTAGTAAGTGATTGAGCTGTAAATGACTTTGCTTCTTATTTCATGGAGAAAATTAAAGTCTTTCCAGGGAAAGGGAAGAGAGCAAAGGTGCTGAAAAGGAAGCATGTCTGATTTGCTTAAAGAATAACAAGGAAGCCAGTGTAGCTGGAGTGGATGGAATAAATAAGGAGGAAGGAAGAAGGAGGAATCAAGGGAAATATTTTGGGAAGATGCTGAGCAGAGAGTGCCATCTGGAATGTTTTAATGACATAACCTTATTCCTATGTAGGGAATCAACTAAAAAAGGGCAAAGTCAGAAAAAGGAGCAGCAGTTAGGACTATCCTAGGGAAGACTCTGGTTGCACTTGTCCAGGCAAGAGATGATGGTAGCTCAGACTAGAATGGTTGTGGTAGAAACAATGGGATTCTGGTTGTATTTAGAATGTGGAACCAAGAGGATTTGATGTATGGTTAGGAGGGTGATATGAGAAAAGAGGAATCAAGGAAACTCCAAGGGGTTTTGCCTTGAACTATGAGTTGCTATCTGGTGAGATGGGAAAGACTGTAGGAGGAAAAGTTTTGATGGTGGAGGTAGGGGCTGTTAGGAGTTTATTTTTATTTTTATTTTTTGTTGTTGTTGTTGCAGTTTGGCTGGAGCCGAGTTTGAATGCGCCACCCTCGGTATATGGGGCTGGCACCCTACCCACTGAGTCACAGGTGCTGCTCAAGGAGTTTAATTTAGACATGTTTATTATGTATCCAGTCTATGCATGTGTCATGTGTCACAGATCAATGAGTATGGATTTTAGGAAAAAGCCAGGTTGGATGTATAAATTTATGAGAGCCACAAGACTGGATGAGTTTCCCAATGGGGTAAGCATAGCTGGAAAGGATAAGCTCCAAGGACTAAGCTTGGGGACTCCAATACAGAGGTGATAAGAAACATCAAAGAAAACAAAGAGGAGTAACCAAACAAGTGGTCATAAAACCAAACAGAGTCTTAGAAGCCCAGTGGGAAAAGTAAGTGTTTCAAAGAGAAACGAGTAATCATATCCAATACTACTCATTGGTCGAGTAAGAGGAGGACTGACAAATGACCACTGGCTTAGCAAAGTAGGACTCTTTGGTATCTTGGTAAGTGGATTGTCTTTAGAGAGGTGCTGGTAAAATCTTGATAGTAGTGAGGTCTGGAAAGAATGGGGGGAGAGAAATTAGAAAGAGAGGGTATAGATACTCTTTTAAAGTGTCCCTGTAAAGGCACTGTGAGAAAGGGGAATAGGTAGAGGGGACTGGAGCAAAGAGAACCTCTTTTTTTTTTTTTTTAAAGAGAATCAAATTTTATTTTTATTTCAACATATTACAGGGGTACATATATTTTTGGCTACATGGATGACTTTATTTTTTATTTTTTTTAATTAAATCATAGCTGTGTACATTAGTGCAATCAAGGGGCACAATGTGCTGGCTTCATATACAATCTGAAATGTTTTCATCAAACTGTTTAACATACCCTTTATGGCATTTTCTTAGTTATTGTATGAAGACATTTATATTCTGCATTTAGTAAGTTTCACCTGTACCCTTCTAAGATGAACCATAGATGTGGCCCCACCAATTACCCTACTGCCACCCCAACCTCCCCCCTCCTCTCCCTTCCCATATTCTTGTGCTATAGTTCGGTTATAGCCTTCATATGAAACCGTTAAATTAGCTTCATAGTAGGGCTGAGTACATTGGATACTTTTTCTTCCATTCTTGAGATACTTTGCTAAGAAGAATATATTCCAGCTCCATCCATGTAACCAAGGAAGAGGTAGAAAGTCTCCATCTTTCTTTAAGGCTGCATAGTATTCCATAGTATATATGTACCACAATTTATTAATCCATTCGTGGGTAGATAGGCACTTGGGCTTCTTCCATGACTTAGTAATTATGAATTGGGCTGCAATAAACATTCTGGTACAGATGTCTTTGTTATAGTGTGATTTTTGGTCTTCTGGGTATATGCCTAGTAAAGGAATTACAGGGTCGAATGGAAGGACTACTTTTAGATCACTAAGTACTCTCCAAACGTCCTTCCAAAAGGAACACATTAGTGTGCATTCCCAACAGCAGTGTAGAAGTATTCCCTTTTCTCCACATCTATGCCAACATCTCTGGTTTTGGGATTTTGTCATGTGGGCTAATCTTACTGGAGTTAGGTATATCTCAAAGTAGTTTTGGTTTGCATTTCTCTGGTGATTAAGGATGGTGAACATTTTTTCATGCATCTGTAGGCCATGCGCCTATCTTCTTTGGAGAAGTTTCTCTTCAAGTCCTTTGCCTATCCTGAAATGGGATCACTTGTTCTTTTCTTGCTAATATGTTGGAGTTCTCTGTGTATTCTGGTTATTAAACCTTTGTTGGAGGCATAACCTGCAAATATTTTCTCCCATTCGGAGAGCTGTCTGCTTGCTACACTTACTATGTTCTTGGCTATACAGAAGCTTTTTAGTTTGATCAGGTCCCAGTAATGTATCTTTGATACTGCTTCAATTGCCTGGGGAGTCCTCCTCATAAAATATTCACCCAAGCCAATTCCTTCCAGAATTTTCCCTGCACTTTCTTCTAATCTTTTGATAGTTTCATGTCTTAAGTTCAGATCTTTAATCCAGTGAGAGTCTACCTTAGTTAATGGTGAGAGGCGTGGGTCCCATTTTAGTCTTCTATACATTGCCAGCCAGTTCACCCAGCACCACTTGTTAAATAGGGAGTCTTTTCCCCACTGAATGTTTTTAACTGGCTTGTCAAAGATTAAGTAATGGTAAGTAACTAGATTCATCTCTTGGTTCTCTATTTTGTTCCAAACATACACCTCTCTGTTCAGCTAGTACCTTGCTGTTTTGATCACTATGGATTTATAGTAGAGTCTCAGGTCTGGTCGCGTGATTCCTCCTGTTTTGTTTTTATTTCTGAGTAATGTCTTGGCTATTTGAAGTTTTTTTCTGATTCCATATAAAACGAAGTATTATTTTTTCGAGATCTTTAAAATATGACAATGGAGCTTTGATAGGAATTGCATTAAAATTATATATTGCTGGCTTGGCACCTGTGGCTCAGCGGGCTAAGGCTCCAGCCACGTACACCTGAGTTGGTGGGCTCAAATCCAGCCTGGGCCTGCCAAACAACAATGACGGCTGCAAAAAAAAAAAAAAAAAAAAAAAAGGCCGGGCATAGTGGCGGGCACCTGTAGTCCCAGCTACTTGGGAGGCGGAGGCAAGAGACTCGCTTGAGCCCAGGAATTGGAGGTTGCTGTGAGCTGTGAGGCCACGGCACTCTATCCAGGGTGATAGCTTGAGGCTCTGTCTCAAAAAAAAAAAAAAATGATATATTGCTTTGGGTAGTATAGACATTTTAACAATGTTGATTCTTCCCAGCCATGAGCTTGCTATATTTTTCCATTTGTTAACATTTTCAGCTATTTCTTTTCTTAAAGTTTCATAGTTCTCTTTATAGTTATCTTTCACATCCTTTGTTAGGTAAACTCCCAAATATTT